>CM056058.1:109122990-109170490 GCA_029574335.1 Rana kukunoris
CTAAAAACAAATTAAAGGCCTGCAATTTTTTTTCAGTCAAGGGATTATGAAATATTACATATACGTCATAATTAGTTACCACTTCAAGCCAGTATATGGGCATAAACGTGACACTAAACAATATTCTTATTCTCCAAAAATCATTCATACACATATACTACTTAATGGCCCTGCAATTACATTTCTCTTTGTAATGTCCTCAGGCTACTGAACCTTTCCTTACTTCCCTTTTACTTCTACAGAGAAGTGTACTTTAGTTGCGGTCACGTGAACTATTACAGATCCCACGATGCATAGTCCATCTCGGGAGAGATTAACAGCGGGTGGCTACATTCCTACTTATAGTGGGGCTGTGGAGAACGAATGTAGCAGTCAGATCACCGCACCAAAAAAGGAATTTGAGGGTTTTGAGGAGGCTGAGAGCAATAGAAGGTACCCTTATGAGACTTGAATACATACTTTGATAGAATATCTTTATCTTTTTTTTAAACCACAATTTTGTGTCACTTTAAATCTGGTACGGCAGGCTTTTGGATACCTGGTTTACAACTGTTCTGTGAATACGAGATACCAGATGACACATTGCTTTACATAAGGAAGTTTTACTAGACTACTTTCGGCCGAAAATCGGTCGTTAAGAAAGATCTTTAGTTTTTTGGCCAGTTAACCACTTGAGGCCCGCGCTACCGTCGGATGACGGCAACAGCGCGGACCTCAATATCCAACATGCCGTCATTTGACGGCATGTCTTTCTGGCGTTCCCAGCGCGCGCTGTACAGCGCGCTGCGGGGAAGCCCTGTGTTGTCCGTGTCCCTTGGACACGGCCAATCACAGATCGCGGCAAACGGCCAATCAGAGCGGCCGTTTGCAATGCGATCTGTGGGCGAATGAGAGATGATCTCTCATAGATCATGTCTCATTGCCGGCTCACACAGAGACAATGTCCTGTCTCTGGAGGGGAGGAGCCCGATCTGTGTTCCTTCCTACATAGGGACACAGATCGGTCACCCCCCCAGTCACCCCCCCTCCCCCTACAGTTAGAACACACCTAGCATACACATTTAACCCCTTCCTCACCCCCTAGTGTTAACCCCTTCAATGCCAGTCACATTTATACTGTAATTAGTGCATATTTATAGCACTGATCGCAGTATAAATGTGAATGGCGCCAAAAATGTGTCAAAAGTGTCCGATGTGTCCGCCTTAACGTCGCAGTAACAATAAAAATCGCAGATCGCCGCCATTTCTAGTAAAAAAAAATAATAAAAAATAATAATTCTCTCCCCTATTTTGTAAGCGCTATAACTTTTGCGCAAACCAGTCGCTTATTGCGATTTTTTTTTTTTTTTTTTTTTTTACCAAAAATATGTAGTAGAATACGTATCGCCCTAAACTGAGAAAAAAAAAATGTGTTTTTTTTTTAATTGGGATATTTATTATAGCAACAAGTAAAAAATATTGTATTTTTCTTCAAAATTGTCGCTCTTTTTTGTTTATAGCGCAAAAAATAAAAATCGCACAGGCGATCAAATACCACCAAAAGAAAGCTCTACTTGTGGGGAAAAAGGACGTAAATTTTGTTTGGGAGCCACGTCGCACGACCGCGCAATTGTCAGTTAAAGCGACGCAGTGCCGGAAGCTGAAATTTCACCTGGGCAGGAGGGGGGTGTAAGTGCCCAGTAAGCAAGTGGTTAATGGGCACAAAATCCAAAATCGTTGGGACGTTTTTGAGCTGAAAAAAAAACGAAGGACAAGTTTGGAAATTTTCTGCCGAACGAACAATAAATCGGAAGGTTAATGTGTTTCCCGTCCGAACTTTCTGTACTAGGTATATGTGAAAAAAAAAAAAAATTTTTTTATTTATGTCCACTGAACGATTATCGGTCATTACATGATGGCACTATCGTTTGCGCTCACGACCAAACTTTTGTTTTTCGAAAGTTCGTTCGGACGTTTTTTCGTGGAGTGTATGGCCAGCATAAGGCTTAGTTCGCACTTCTGCTTGTGGGTGCGGGAATCGCAACATTTCCTGCAACCACAACTCACTACTCTGCGAAAAACATGTGGGGCTTCCATTCATTCTGAATTACACACCCACACATGTAAAATTGCAATGCGGTGACCACAGGGAAATCGCATGGACAAAGACCATGCCATTTCTCTGCGGCCTTGTTTTTTGAAAAGGCTGCCATGTCCACGCAAACGTGGCCTGCAAAAACGCATAGGTGTGAACTTGGCGCAAGTGCATGTGGTACTTGTTTCACAGGAATCTGTTTTGCTATTGCTAAGCAGCATGATCAGTGTCTCTCACCCCCTTGTTGTCCAACAACACTGCTAGGAAGGAGATGGATTTGTGAATGACTAAGCTGATCTCTGGAAACAGGCCACTCTGAAGACCAGCGCTGACATTCACAAGGGATCATGCAGTCTTCGGTGCTGTGTATCTTTCTGCAGCTTCTTGTACACATACACAGCCCTGCAACACTGAGTAATCTTTCAATTTGCTGCAGGGATTGTCATATATGCGGCACTGGTCCAGACAGCACTAATCATTCATAAAAGTGAAAGATCACCCAGCGCTGTAGGAATGTGATCCATGGGCCCAGGTTGTTCATGTAGAAACACCAACAGATACATTGGTGAGCCACATGGCAGCTGAATGAGCTTTTACTATTATGAATGAATGGTTATCCAAGTCCTGATAACATTGGGTACATCTTATGACAAGGCAAATGTTGTATGCCACCAGTCCTGATCTGATTTGTAAATTTCAAATTGCCGATTTCGTCTGATTTTTTTTTTTCCATTAAGGCCTTTGAAAGATTTACCATATTTTGCACACGTTCAGCTTCTGGCATATTTAAAATATTATTTTTAAAGCCGTTCCTAAATATGCAAGGCTAATGGAGGAAATGTTCTTGGATTTTCATGCAGTATATAAATTTTGTATGCCCTATATAGATTGATTTCTAGCTTCTGGATTTTACTACTATAAAGTGATCATTTAGTCGGTTTCACTCTGCTCTTCGATGCTTAGAAACCGATGAACTGCTATCAATTGCCCAAAAGGTTTTTAGAACTTTTTTTTATTTTTTCCTTCTTTGACAGGATTCATTGTGGTCATGGCAGCACTTACTATCATCTCTAAAAAGAATTCGGCTTGGTTCACGCTATTGCGAATCTGATGCAGGTTTCACCGCACACAATTCGCAAGTAAGGCGCCTGTGACCGGTTCTCAATGGAGTCGGTTTACACAGCTTGGGGATGGCTACGGAGGGAATTACACAGGAGTCCTGTTTTGTCTTCTGGTCCATTTCGGGTCTGAATACAGCTTCAAATTCGGACCGGAATCAGACCTGAAATGGTGAAACAGGGATGCATCGGACCGCTGCTGTGTGCCGCTCCACACAGAGATATGAACCCAGCCTTTAAAGTGTTACTAAACCCAGAACCTGCATTCACTATCTGGTCTCTTGCAGTTCACAGAACATGGAAATGCAATTATTTTAGTAAATTGAAACTGCTAAATACCTTTTCTTATCAGCAGTTTATTGAAGTCTTGTGACTTCTATCAGTTCCTAGTAAAGCTTGTAGGAGGAGTTTTCATTCTCCCCTGACCCTCTGTCTGCTTGGTCACATGCACTCTCCCCCAAAAAATAAACTCTCTAGCAATACACACCAAACACAGCCTGTCCCCTGGCTCTAAATACCAGGTTATTTTTTTGGAGACGGTGGAAGATGATGATCAGAGAAACAGGATCAAACAACCTTTATACACAATTCAAAAGATTAACCCCTTAGGTTCCACATTGAGTAGAACGAGAGCATGCTTTACTGTATATACCGACTGATTTTGCCGTTGTGGGTTTAGTAACACGTTAAGTACTTAATGTATTATTTTCTTCCAGTTTAGAGAGGGAGTGAACAAGCTCATTTTACACCATCGTGCCTACAGATGAGAAGTGTTTATCCTGTAATACAACCGGCAACCTAATGACTGAAAATGAATCTGAATCCGACACGGCACCAAGGAACCTTACTGGCAGAATCCTGAGCCCTGCCTTCTGTGTGCTGCCATTGCCACGTTTTTGTAATGAATTTTTTTTTTGTACTGGAGATTATAAAATTCCTGATCTGAATTCTGATTTAACCGCCAACTGTTGGAAAATCTTTGCAACAGGACCAGTATTTCCCACATTTCATAAAATGCTCTAGCAAAGCGCTGTAACGTACAACACGTACGACGGCACTATAAAGGGAAAGTTCCATTCAAACGGCGCCACCCTTTGGGCTGCTTTAGCTGATTTTGTGTTAGTAAAAGACGATTCACGCTTTTCTGTCTGTTACAGCGTGATGAATGTGCTTACTCCATTACGAACGGTAGTTGTACCAGAACGAGCGCTCCCGTCTCATAACTTGCTTCTGAGCATGCGCAGGTTTTTAACGTCGTTTAAGCCCACACGCGATCATTTTTTACAACCCGAAAAACAACATAGTTTAAAACTACGTTAAAAAATGCAGCATGTTCAAATTGTTTTTTTTTTTTTTTTTTCGTTTTTCAGAACCCGAAAAATGATGTGAAGCCCACACACAATCATTTTAAGTGACATTTTTTAAAAACTTTTTTTACATGCCGAAAAATGATCGTGTGCACGCAGCACCACTCTTTTTTAGAAACATCTGCCCACCTTTTATCTCCCTCGTCTCTCAAATGAATGAAAAAAATAAATCTAAAATCAAATCTTTAGCTACATTTCACTGAAAGATTTGGTATGGCTGCTGTAGGTTGCAGTTATGGCTTTGCCTTTGTGTGAAGAGTGAAGTGATGATATATAATATTTCTAGTGAGCAATATTTCACAACATTATTTTAGCTAAATTCATAATTTTAGTCAGATTTCTCCCTCACGTTGCACAGCCATTGTTTTTGCATAATTGCACAAAAATGAGAAGCACAGCAGGAGGTGTTCTACTGCATTCATACAGATTGCATTGATAGGTAGTAAATATTCATATGACTGACCTTGATGTGAAAAGGTGTCAGATGTTCTAAAAAAGACCTCTCTCCGCCAAGGCTGGGGGTGCTTACTATTTCTAGGTTTTATTGTAGCATCCACTACATTTTATATTTTATTCAAAGTCTTTGTTCATAATATTCCACTTGCTCTTATGCCTGCTATAGCTTTGGAAAAGAACAAGGTTTATCAGGACTGGAAGGCACAGGCAGAATGTACAAGACAAAGTTGTGTTTTTTACTGTCTATCCCCATTGAAGAGCTTTTCTATATATGAGACCATGTCCATAGGGCAGGAAGTGTAAATAAATAACTCATTGGAGATTGCCGATCTTCATACTTGTTCCTGGTCAGTGATTTGGAAAGTTTTTGAAGCCAGAACAGCATGAACACCATTTAACATTTTTAGAAAGAGGCCAACAATGACAGCCACTTTTATTTCAAGACCGCATTATTAAATCCCCCACTAGCTGGTTGATTGATTTATTTTTATTTGTGTAAGACCCTGGCAGAGGATTCTCTTTCAGTTTCCTGATTTTGCTCCCCTACCATCCCCAGTGCTCTGTTATTAAAATTTGTATCAGTAGGGCATGCTAATGCCTACAACCTCACACCTTGCTAGGGGTCCGTTATATCTGCATGCTTTTTCTTTCTTTTTTGCTAAAATTTACTTAAAACGGAGGTTCAGCTGAGAAAAAAAATAAATTCAAAGGGTGCCCACGATGTCGGTGGCCCGAAGCCGATCCATCGTTCGGGTTGGTGTACCCGCGCTGCCATCCTCACTAAGGGAAACAGGCAGTGAAGCCTTGAGGCTTCACTGCCCGTTTCCTACTGTGCATACACGAGTTGTGCAGTGCTTTTGTGAATGGACGGCTGTCTCCTGGGACACACACAGGTACCAAGTGGCAATGCGAGGAGCAGACAAGAGAAGATCACTGCGGAATAGGAAGTGGCAGATTAGGACGATCTGCCTAGCAACAGCCATTTCTGAGATATATATATATATATATATATATAAAATTAGGGCTGTGCAAATTAACTTTTAATTGATCGATTAATCTTTAATTTTTTTGATCGATCAAAATCTTTTTGATCGATTAAAATTCTTTTGATTGGTACTCATCTCTCCGCCGGCTTCTGGGCCTTCAGGGAGTTCTGTAGGAGATCCGGTAACATAACGGACACCGGCGGGGCTTACTGTGTCTATCTGAAGGGCTCCTTTGCTGTGCCTTTATATCTGCATGCCAGGGGGACCTTACTATCTGCCACACGCATGGGCTGTTACACTTCCCTCTATCAACCTAGGATTCTACAGCCATCCACTGGGATATGTGATAGTTCCCTTCATGGGACATCTACATGCCGACGGACTGATGTTAACCTCTCCTCATCTGGATTCAGCAGTAGTATCGTTGTACACATTTTTATACCAGTATCATATTTGGCTACATGTTTTTATGACTGTTTTTGGTACCGTTTGGTATTACTTGCACCATTTTTACAGTTTATGTAGCTACATCGATTTTATCTCCAGTGCAATATTTATTTTGTTACCTACTTGAAGACTATAAAAGTTTTAATGCTATTCCCATTGAGCGTTGCCTTTGTGTTTTTTTTGTGTCCTGCTATCCATTATACCAGTTGTTGGTAGCTGCACTGGGAATCTGTATGTGCGTTGTAATTAATTGAAATTAGTCGATTAATCGTTTAAAAAAATTATTAATCGAACACAAATTTTGATCAGTAACAGCCTATATATATATATATATATATATATATATATATATATATATATATATATATATATATATATGTGTATATATATATATATATATTATATATATTGGACCTCTGCTTTAAAATGGAACTAAACACATCCATTTAACCATTTCAAATTTGTATTTCCGGCATGTGCCAGGAATGTAACCCTCTCATTGAGTGTCATAACTGATTACATGTGCATGTGCAGCATCATGGCAGTTGTAGATTACAGAAGCCTCCGTGGCTGAAAATTACAGAGGGTTTTCTTCCATTTTAAAGTCATACTAGAGCCTGTTATTTTTAAAGAAGAAGAAAAAAAAACCTGTATACTTACCTGCCCTGTGTAGTGGTTTTGCACAGGGCAGACCAGGTTCTCCTTTTCTCAGGTCCCTGTTTGGTGCTCCTGTTGAGTGCCCCCACAGCAAGTAGCTTGCTATGGATGCACCTGAGCCAAGTCACAACTGCCTGTGCCACGGTCTGGCCCTGCTTCCTTTCTTTCCTCATTGGCTCATTGACTTTGTCAGCGGAAGCCAATGGCGCCACACTGTTGTCTCAGACAATGAGGAGGGGAGACCCGTGCAGCCGAGACACTTCTAGAACATTGCTGGATCTAGGGGGAGCTCTGCTAAGTATTAGGGGGGCTGAGGGGGCCACTGCACAAAGGCTTTTTATCTTAACCACTTAAGGACCGCCCCACTTATATATACTCAGCAGGACGGTCCTTAGGCGCAAACAATTTCATCTTCCTGGTGTGCCACACAGTGGGAGCCAATCACATTTAGAATCGATTATAAATCAGCCCCTAGGGACACATTTAACCCTTTGCCGATGTTAACCCCTTCCCTGCTAGTGTCATTAGTACAGTGATGGTGCATTTTTTTTTTAGCACTAATCACTGTATTCGTGTCACTAGTCCCCCAAAAGTGTTTTAATGTCAGATTAGTCCTCCACAATGTCACAGTCCCATTGCCATTACTAGTAAAAAATATAAAAAAATAAAAGTCCCTAAATCTATCCTATAGTTTTGTAGATGCTAGAACTTTTGCACAAACGAATCACTATATATGCTCATTTTTTTTTATTTTTTTCCCAAAATCTTGGCAGAATACATATTGGCCTAAATTGATAAAGAAATTACATTTTCTAATTCTCTTTTTTTTTTTATTATTCAGATGTTTTATAGCAGAAAGTAATTATTTATATATATATATATATATATATATATATATATATATATATATATATATATATATATATATATATATATATATATATATATCAAAAGTGGAGGTGATCAAATACAGCCCTGGATGCTTTGTTGTTGCTTTCCTTATGTTTCCTTTTACCAGAGTGCAGCATTCTCTGCAATATAAAACAAATTAAACCTAATACCAATGGATCCATCAGATAGTGATGTGAATTTAAGTGTAAAGTCTGAAACTGCAGCGTTTTGAGAGGGTAAAAAAGGGTGTAAGTAATGTAGATGTCCATCTCAATTAGTGGGTAAAATAGAAAATCCATTTTACCTTTTTCAGAATGCTTTTTCCTTCTCTGCAAACGTTTGCTGAGCTTCTCATACTTTTTTTTTTTTTTTTTTTATCATCCTCTGAATATGATTTGAAGACCAACAAAGCTCTGATGGATGTGAAGATATGTCCATCGGGCAAAATGTACAACATAAGCTCCTACCTGGTAGGAACATTGGATTCGGAACACTATTGTGTCATGCAGTAATGCAAACGCCATACCATAAAGACCTTAAAGAGGAAGTAAACCCTTGGTTATTTTTTTTATTTTTTAAATACACCTGCAAGAGAGGCATATTGAGCTAGCATGAACAGCATACTAGCTCATTATGTGGCACTTACCTGAGATCGAAGTCTGCCTCGGTCCCATTCGCCGCCATGTCCCCTGGAGCTTCTTCCTTTTTTCACCGCTCCGGCGCTGTGATTGGCCGGAGGGGCGATGACGTCACTGGCAGATCCCCGCACATGCGTGATAACACGGCATTAACCCTGTTAATGCCATTCACAAAACGGCACGCTCAGTGCGCCTGCGCCGTTGTCTGCGGCACGCATGCACCGTAGAAAGCGGTGCCCATTTTTGTAAAAATATCTCCTTAACCGTGTAGGTAAAGGAGATATTTCTTGCACCTACAGGTAAGCCTTTAATATAGGTATAAGTTGTAACAGTGGGTTTACAACCACTTTAAAGTGGCTCTAAAGTTTCCAATTCTCTGCATTTAAAGCAATATTAAACCCCAAAATGTTATATATTGCAGCTTACCAAACAGATGTGGTGGCTGAATTAGTTTCCTCTCTATAGTCTCCCCCCCCCCCCCCCCCCCCCCCCCCCCCCCACAGTTTTCACCTGGTTATCTACTCAGGTAGCACACACCCTGTATTAGAGTGCCACTCTGGACGAATGAGCACAGGGAACACCTTTGGGCATCAGCATTGTCAGTCTGGAGGGAAGGAAAGGAAGTGTTAGGAGTACTAGCGGATTTAAATACACAAGCAAATTCAATCCACGTTTCAGCCAATACTTTATAATCGGTTACAGCAAACAATATTTTTTCCTTTTTTAGGGATAAAAGTTTTACGTAAATAATAGCTGCTTATCTTAAGTGTTAAAGGGGAGTTCCAGGCTTTTTTTTATGTGTATTAAAAGTCAGCAGCTACAAAAAGTGTAGCTGCTGGCTTTTAATAAACACACTCACCTGCTCCACGGTCCAGCGACACACCGGCCGGAGCTTCGCTCCTCTCCCACCTCTTCGGCAGGCATCTTCATTACTAGTGTGGGCACCTGGCCGTGACAGCTTTCGGGTTCACAGCCGGGCACTCGCTGCATGCACTCTGTGAGTGGTCAGACGATCGCCTTGGGACCCGTCACGTGTCCCAGACGTATCGCCTAAGCGGTCCCTGGGCAGAAGGAGGAAGTGGGACAGGAAGTCCCACTCCTACTGAAGCCCCCACATCCCCCCCCCCCCAGAAAAATGACATGCCAAATGTGGCATGTAAGGGGTCAAGGAGAGGTTTAAGAGGAAGTTCCACTTTTGGCTTTAACTGGTCTGTCTCATCCCTGTAATTTTTAAACAGACTTACTCACCGTTTTAGATGAAAATAGAAGAAAGACGGCCTAAAACAATAAACTAAATACAGCCATGAAACCCATGCCATACAGAAAATATTTTTAGTATTTTAATATGTATATTATGTATTCTTGTACCTAGAAAGTTGTAGGAGTTTTGTTCTATCAAGGCAAAAACGGTGTGATATACATTATAGATAGGACCCATTTCTCTCTTTTTTTTTATTGGTCCTCTGAATTAGCTGGCATTAATTTCCTTTTACATGACTGGAAAGTTTAAGTTGAAACCATACCAAATTGATATACCGTATTTATCGGGGTATTGCACGCAGCTGCAACCTAGAAGAAAAATGTCAGGAGAAAAAAAAAAAAGGTTTCGTTGGTGTCTTGCTCGGCGTCCATCGGCGGCCTTGTCCGATCTGGTGTCTGTCTGCAGCCTTGGTGGTGTCCTCCCGTGCTGTCTCAGAGCCAATCCCCGCTTCCCACCCTGTGTTTGAACCACTCGACCGACATATACCGAGCGCAGTACACTCGGGCACGCTCAGCTCCTCTCGCGTAAAGGACATACAGGACGTGACCGCAACGGGAGCCGAGCCTGGCCGAATGTACCAGAGTGTACTGCGCTCGGTATATGTCAGCGGCGGCTTCAAACACGAAGCGGGGATCGGCGTGTATCGCGCACCCACGATTTTCCCCTGATTTTAAGGGGGGAAAAAAGTGCGCGGTATACGCCGATAAATACGGTAGTTGTAAGGGATGATATCTGATGGACAAGTTTTGCTCTGCATTTAACGAAAAAACATCTCATTTGTAATCTGACGGCATTCTGCAAATTGAGCAGATCATAAAAACATTATATACAGCATCGCTAAGACACTTTCACCCGTTTAAAGAGCTTCAGGCTCCTGCTAAACATCTGGTGCTGCAGACCACAGAATGTTGCATCTGTTTGAGAGTCACAGCATCAAAAGTAACGTGAGCGCTCGGTTATCTGGCCTGTATAAAATATTAAAAGTAGTTATAAAGGCATATTTTTCTTTTCTGAAATAGTTATACATGCCTGCTCTTTTCTGGTGAGCCCCAGTGGCACTCTCGGCTTTATCTCTGCTGCATGTGCCCCCATAGCAAACCAGTTATTAATACCAGTGCTTTCCGCTTCATAAGGGGCTTAGAGCCCTGGGGGTGCAGACCGCAGGATGGTGTGTCAGCAGAGGGGGAGAGAGAGCAATACAATAATCTTCCCAGTGAAGAGCTACACAGGGGGACATGTTAAAGCAAACTTTTGCTATTGATGGACGGACAGGCAGGCTGTGCTCCCCAGGGGCATGTTAATACGAACTTGGCCATTGAAGGACAGGCAGGCTGTACTCCCAGCACACAGCTAGAAAACTGACTAAGCAGGAACAAAAATTGTCTCTGGACAGCCGCACTCTGAACAAATAGTAGCCTTTATTAAAAGGACAGCACTACAAGTCACAGCAAAGTAAAATAAAACTGACGTGTTACGCACTGAAACTAGTGCTTAGTCACAGCTATGACTAAGCACTAGTTTCAGTGTGAAACGCGTCAGTGGTTGGGTTTTTATTTTACTTTGCTGAGAGTTGTAGTGCTGTCCTTTTAAATAAAGGCTACTATTTGTTCAGAGTGCGGCTGTCCAGAGACAATTGTTGTTCCTGCTTTGCTAAGTGCATTGCCTGCACCTGAGTTATCTGCAACGATGGATGTTCGTTTGGGTTCCCACCTGGAGCGGCTATTCCCTTTCCCCTAGAAAACTGGCTACACTGAGGTGAATGTGCTCCTACCTAGCGTGGTCAGTTTGAAATGGAAATGCAGGGGGACCAGGTATTTCACACAAAGGAATACAAAAGAGCAGGATGCTTTTCAACACACGCACATGGTACAACATACATATCAATAATATGAAGTGTTGGGGTAACATACACTTTAACATGTCAGGTAGTTGTAGAATGCTGTAGTAATGAGGGGTTCTTGCCCTGTCTATGCAGGGTGGAGTGGGGAGCTGGATTCTAGCTTTAGCTCATTAAGGAAGAAACTATAGTGGTTGTGACATGTTTCCTAACCTGCTCAGAACCTAAAGCTGGCATTGGTGGGGTGACCAGTTGGCATACTCAAGCTCCACCCACACAAGGTCATTGTGCGGTTGCCGCCATTCCATGTGTACAGGTACTCTTACTTTCATGAGGATGTGGTGGGGGTGGGGCTGTTTTAGAGCGCATTCTAAATGTATTAAAAGAAGTATATATTTTTTTTAAAAGGCAACATTATATTGTATTTAGTTTATTACAAGCTTTCCAACCTCTGTATCGCAGTATACATGAATAGCTAACCAAATGCAGCAGCTTTCGCTGCCTGAATTATTTTATTGACTACCCCCCCCCCCCCTCCCCTTTCTCCCCCTTCTCTTTCCTGCTTTAGAAAATTGATTTTGGATAATGTTATCCTCGCGTGTACGGCATATATCAGTTCAAGGTTTATTTGTCCTGGTGGAAACCCCACGCCTGTCAAACTGATTGTCCTGACCTTCATCACATGACAAGCGGCAGAAATCCTTCCAGTATTTATTCTATCGCCACCTAATAAAATGCTGGAGATTTTCTCTTCCTGTGCGCTTTTCATTTCAGGCATTCTCATTTCAGAACCTTTAACCTTATGATCTAAGTCTTGCTGACACTTTCTAAGCTTAGTCATAACAAGAAAAAAAAAACGTAAATTTCCTTAAGCGGATTATTGTTTGTATGGCGGTGCTAATGGTTTATTAATAAACTGGCGGCACAAACATGAACATTTTTATTGATAAACTGCGGCTATTAAAATTCAAGAGTTTGGCTGTCGATACTTCCATCCAACAAGAGATATTTGTGTGCAGAGTTGAAAGGTACATTAATAATATCAAGCCTTTTAGGGCCCATTCACACCTGAGCGGCAAAACGCCTGTCGCGCGACGCTCGTGCCGCTGGAGGGGAAATTTCCCATTCATGTCTATAGAGATGGTTCACATCTCTGAGACGCCGAACGCCTGTCGCCTGAAAAAAAGTCCCGGACCCTTTTTTTCAAGCGACATTGGCGTTCGCCCATAGACATGAATGGGATGATTTGTAAAAAAAAAAAAAAAAAAAAAAAATCGAAGCGCGGCAAGTAAAGCCGCGTATGCGGCGTTACTTGCCGCTCAGGTGTGAATGCAGCCTAACGTAAAAATGTATTTTTAGCTTTTTAAACATTTGATATCATATTCGTTTTGTATATATTGTGTGACATAAAAGAACGTTGCACGGCACAATCCTTTTTTTTTTATTTTTTTTTAATGGATTTTTGTGTGCATGTGGAAACAATTTTCTTAACTAGTATGTAGTTATAAGCAGTCTTTTACTTGGTGCACAGATTGTAAAAATGTATGTTGTAACAGTGCAGAAATGTGCTGAAAACTGCTGTCTGCCTCATTTTATCTTAAAGAGTAAGTATCTTTGTGATAAAAATCAAAGTGGACATATAAACTTGTATTTATATAAAGCTACGTTAATGGTTTGCTGTGATGGAGGAATATATGGTAACGGATTCTTATCTTTCTGAAGAAAATGCATCCAGTGATGGCCTTGTTTACAAAGGCTTAAAAGACTCCTCTTTCTTTTTAGTGTGATGACCATAGTAATTATGTCGCTGATCCATGATACCATGACCAGTTTCTGCAGTCTCTCCTCCCTCCCTGCTGTCAGTCCAATAGTAATATAAGAGCGAATTTGCTCCCCGAACCTCCCTCCCCTCCCCCTCTTGCTGCTATATTGTGTGGCAGTAAAGTCACTGTGCATAATTACTGGAACTCCTTTGTTATAGTAAGCTATGTTGCATTGTATGGGTTTGTTTAAAATTATTTAGCTAAATACCTTTATTTTAGAGTGGCAATGTGTGCTCACGTGACTTTCTGCCGCTCTCCTCCTGGCTGACCTCAGAGGGGAAGCTCAGCCTCTTCCAATGTAGTCCTCGGGGAAGGAGAACGGCGGAGGGTGACGGGACCACACAGTGGCACTCTGAAATAATGTATTTCGCTGCATAAATTTAAACAAACACCCACTGTGCAACATAGCTTTCTATAACGGAGGGCTTTCCAGTAATTATGCACAGTGACTTTAGAAACTTTAAGCCGGCCATAGACGGTTAGAATTCTGTATGGGCAGGCTAAAGGTCACTACAGTGCCAAGGCATTGAGGCCAATTACATGGGCATAGTTGCTAACTTCCGCACTCTTGTTTGAACAGTAAATTTGGGCTCTATTAGGAAAATATGGCAGGTGGTATTGTCTGTTGAATGCCTTGTGCCCTATTTTTTGCGTCTGTGGCTGTGTGTATTGGGCGGTTAGGTGGCTTTCGCCTGGTTTTGAGGGGGGGTAACACAGGCAAGTTTAAAACTTGCCTCAACAGCGTGGTTTTACTGCCTGACAGTGCCTGCTTTGAAAAGGGCCTGATTGACTGCTCAGGCAGGTGTCCCTTTAGTAACAATACCTCGCACACAGGAGTGCACGTAGTTATGCACTTAGCTAACAGCATCTGTGATGTCACAAGCCAGTCCAAGCTCTGCAGGGATCCTGACAATGTTGGGATTCACCCAGATGCCTCGCCTCTCAGCACAAAATTGCAGCAACCACCATTTTATTCTCCATGGTCTTTGTTAAAAACATAAAAAATATATAAGCTCAGTTTTGTGTTTCATACCATAGAATCTACTTCCAGCAAACTATAGTGTCTGCCAGTCCTCTGTAATCTGTGGCTTTGAGGGAAAGTGTGTGTGTGTTTGAGGACATGCACATGCAGGGCTGTCAGCTTGGCTCCCGCATATGTATCTGTGCCCCTTCTGCATCCTAATGGACATGAATGTGATATCGTATACAGACAGCTGTTCACACAGGGGCATGGATAGGTATGCTGATGAGAATGAGGGCCTTATGCTTTAATTGATTTGAGACCCCTGGACTACATGCATCTCCATGTAACAAATTGGATAGCATGGCGATGGATTAGAACATCTATTAGGTTTTTATTGCTGTCTGTGCCCCCGTTGGGGAGCTTCACCCTCTCGATTTACCCTGTTTGCCATTATCATTGAAAGTAAAAAATACCTAATTTTGGGGTTGTCCCTAGAAAAGTAATAGAGGAGTAATTTTGCTAGTTTTGGTGACCTGGGGGTCCCCAAGGAATCCCCTTATTTTCAGGAATGTATCTTGCTTCCCGTTTGGCTATGGGACAGGGAGTGAAGGTACAGCTCCACCGGAGATCAATTTTGAGTGTCATGGCTAAGGCTGTGACTACTTATGTACATGGGATTTTTTTGTTTTTTATTTTTAAATAAAGTTACCAAAGATTTTAAAACAAACTTCTTTCACGTTGTCATTATGGGGTATTTTTTGTAGAATTTTGAGGAAAATAATGAATTTAATCCATTTTGGAAGAAGGCTGTAATATAACAAAATGTGGGACGCAGATGGCAAAAATAAACTGACGGGTTATAACCCTCCATTACTTTATCCAAAAAGAAAACAAAGTTTTGCCTAAAGTTCTACTTTAAGATCTGTAATGAAAATGGAAAAGTTTGGGAATGGGAGGAAAACGCTAGATGATGCTGGATGTCCTCCAGCCAGGAAATGAGGCAGGCTGTATATTACTAAACCGTGGGCGGTGCCCGATCAGAGGAGCAAGTTTGAGAATAAAGAGTTCTTCCAGAAAATATACTGGAAGTGTGAGATCAAATACATAGGAGAGCGACCACACGAGGAACGGCAGGCATGTTTTCAGAACGCCTGCAAGATCAACTGTTCTGAAATAGCATATTTGGCCGCGGGCATAGATCTTTCTCTGCAGTTTTTCTCTGCAGCCATTTGGCAAGGAGAGCCACACACACCCACACAAGATTATGTGGGCTTTGAGTGGGAGTCTAGTAAGCGTTGAGCCTATGTTGATCTATGCAGCTCAACAGACATGGTGTGAACGAGCCGTAAGGCCTACTGAAAGTCTTACCACAGCGCCACTGCATGAGAAGAATTCAGGTGGCGAATAAGGATTCTACAAGTCTTTATCTGCCCAACTTTCATTATCACAGCATTTTACTGTCATAAAACTCAGCCAGCATCAACCCAACAGTGTGCTCAGATGTAGACGGCTGTTGGGGTGCAAATACTATTCCCCCTCATTTGGGTATATAGCAGTGTTCCAAGACTGCACTGTTTGTTCTGGCTGTTTTTCATTTCCCAACAATGCGTGTAGCTGCAAAAAGATTCAGGATCTTTCCCAGGACCGAGTCTGATGCTTAGACAGTGACTGGTTTCTATCGCTGCAGCTTCTGATGCACACTGTAAAGGTCCTTTCACACGGAGCGGACCCTTTTTGATCTGCCCTGTGTGTGTCCGTCGGCTCAGCGGGGATCATCCGTAAATCCCCGCTGAGCTGTCGGCGGACAGGGCGGTCCCCCGCACATTGTGCAGAGGCCGCCCTGTCTTTCCTCCGCTCTCCCCTATGGGGCATCGGATGATAACGGACCGTCTGTCCGTATTCATCCGATCCGCCAGACGGAAGAAAAATAGGGTTTTCTTCCGTCCAAAAAAACGGATCTTTGACGCGGATCTTTGCGGACGTAAACGGACAGTTTGCCCGCCCGTGTGAAAGGGCTCTTAGAAGCTTAAAGTGTGCAGTGAAATCAGAATAAGCAATTTTAGGAGAGAGGCCTGTGCAACTGTGCAGAGCTGAAGTGTAGCACCAGCCAAAAAAAAAATTAAGGATTGGTGATAACACTTCAGTGGAGTCACCTTTTTCCCCCATGATAACACTTGGGCTGCTTTCACATTGCAGCGGGAGGCGCGGTGGCGGGATAGCGGCGCTATACAGTCGTATTTACCGCGATATTCGGCCACTAGCGGTGCAGTTTTAACCCCTGCTAGCGGCCGAAAAAGGGTTAATACCGCCTGCAATGTGCCTCTGTAGAGGCGCATTGCGGCCGGTATTACCGAGGTTTCCCATTGATTTCAATGGGAAGGAGAGGTAAACATCCCGCTCCTTTACAACTCCAAAGATGTGGCTAGCAGGACTTTTGGAGCAGGCCTGCTAGCGCACCGCTTCAGTGTGAAAGCCTTCGGGCTTTCACATTGAAGACTACAGGGCACGAGAACTTTAAAATTGGACCGATGGACGCCTGACCGATAGGTCAAAACCGATGGTTAGTACGCAAAAGCATCGGTTCCAAATACGCTCATGCTCAGAATCAAGTCGACGCATGCTTGGAAGCATTGAACTTCATTTTTTTCAGCACGTTGTGTGTTTTATGTCACCGCGTTCTGACACGATCGGTTTTTGAACCGATGGTGTGTAGGCACTTCAGACCATCAGTCTGCTTCATCGGTGAACCTATGAAGCTGAACTTCAGTCCGTTTTCATTAGTTTGGACTAATTGTGTGTACAGGGCCTTACAGGAGTGAATTTCTCTTCCTAGGGGTAGATTTCCTCTCACTTCCTCTTGTCTCCCTTCGTTTGTAAGTAGGAGTCCATTGTAAGTCTGATTGTGGTTAGGGGACCGCTTCTCTGTAGGTCTGCAACCAACGATTATTTTCATAATCCATTTCTTTACTGATTGTTTCAATTCATTTATTAATCGGTTAAAAACCTTTAAAAAAAAAAATGATTTTGCTGTGATTTGCGTTTTTAAAATATTTTTTTGGCCAATTTGTTGTTGGGCTGATAACATTTTTTTTCCCTTTTTATAGTACAAAAGAGCAAACTTTAAGGGGTTCATGTTTTACTGTGGAGCAGTGAAAGTAATATATTTACAGTAGTGATTTCCTCTTTTTGTACTATAAAAGGCTAATTTTAGTGTGTTTTTATTTTTATTTTTAACCCCATTATGTTACTGGCTGATTTAATAAAAATTCATATAGTACTCTATTCATTTCATAATAAATTAGTTGTCGATTAATCGATTAGTTGTTTCGACCCTACTTCTCTGTACTCCAGACCTTTATTCTGAACTAGACACAGGTACAAAGTTCAGGGTTCAATGCTGAACTAGGGAGGAGGAGACGCAGAATCCTTGGCTTTTAGAGCACTGTGGTGTTAATTTACTAGAGAGTGCAATATCTGGTGCAGCTGTGCACGACGGCCAATCCGCTTCTAGCTTCAGCTTGTTCAGCTTTGACAAAAAACAAACAAAGAAGCTGGTTGGTTGCGGCTTGTTGTGACAAGGCAAAGTAAAGTGACATGCAAAGGGACAAATAAATTAGAATCTCTCATGCACCCTTCATATCAATTATAAAATGAAGACTGCACAGCAAATGTGCAATGGGTAGAAGAGTGGGGCAGTGGACTGTACCTCTGTCCTCATGTCCAGAGCAGAGCTGTGGTCTTGATGACATCAGAACCCTGCACTGCTAAAGCGTGGGGTGCAGAGGCTACAGGGTCTGGTTTAGCTGCATGGAGGATCGAGTAAATATTTGTACTTTTTATCTTTCCCTAGACATAAACAAGCAATGCCTGCAGGCATTTTTTTTTTTTATTTGGCAGGATTTGGGATTTAAATAACACTTCATGGAAATGGTTAAATTGCTTTATGTGAACTGATTTACTTGTCAAATGATCTGTAGGTGAAGCAGGCCTATCACCTGCCTGGCTATGCAGTGTGGCAGGGATGTCTGAATCACCAGACTGCCTTAACAGATGTACAAATCTTTTGGCAAGTAGTTGATATATACTGTGTGTGTGTGTGTGTGTGTGTGTGTATATATATATATATATATATATATATATATATATATATATATATATATATATATATATATATATGTGTGTGTGTGTGTGTGTACATATTATATATATACATACTATCTATATATATATATATATATATATATATATATATATATAATTCCTTTTGTAGGTCTACCTTAACTGGAAGATCAATTTCCTCATCAGTAGTGTTTTATATGATGAGATTGGTTCTTTAGTATTTGCCCACTATTTTTGTAGGTCTTTGGTAATGAGGGCTTTCCCATATATTTGTGTGGGTGACAAACAACCAGGATCTATACATGATTTCATGTCACAGGTGCTGTGTATCCTACATTCCACTAGATGGCATATTTGTGCAGTAAATTTTCCATTTCCCTGAAATAAGATCACTTGGCCAGGATGGATGGATAATGAAATCCAATGGGAATTTTAAATGGTGCACCAGCAGGAAGATAATTTGCAGGGGTCGTGTTTACTAGCCATGTCATATTGTTTCAGTATTTTTATTTATATACACAAAAAAAATGTATTTATATGTGTACTGTCTGGTAAGGTGGATTATTAGTGAGAATTCAGGGCTCTGCATGGATGGATCTCAAAGTTGAACAGTTGGGAGTAAGGATACAGTTTGGGAAATGCAGCATTGCCTTTGATAGTTTGATAGAGTTCTCGTACATCTGCTGCCATTGTCCTGGGCAAGATATTGATTTATATTGTATTTGTTCTTGAGAGCCTCCACTGTGCATAACCAGATCCTCTACAAATAAGATCACCTACACCAGAGGCACATTATGGGTGGCCTGTAAGTATTTGTATGGCATTTTATCTGTTCATGCAAATATTGATCACAAACATTAGAAATTTTCTTTTTGAATATTTTTTTTCCCATAGTTCCCCTGGTTTTACCTTATGAGTTGAGTGAGCATTCCTATAATTTTTTCTTCAGTCCCGACCATACTGTATAATTTTTTGTAGCCAGTATATAGACACAACACCCAGTGCCATACAGGGCCAGTAGGGCTGTACTTGCTGGACCCTGTATAGGGTAACTTCCTCAAATTCCTGCCACTGGTATTACCGTCATACATTTAATGTAGTTTTAAATATTGGTGCCTGTTAAAAAAAAAAAAGTTTTAACTTTTTGGGTTAATGGTCCATGACTGTTCATACCGGTATATATTCAGAAATGTATTTCCTTATTTATTACCTGCATTTTTTTTCTTAAGTTTTCCCTTTTGCATAATTAAAATATA
This sequence comes from Rana kukunoris, assembly GCA_029574335.1. Classification (NCBI taxonomy): domain Eukaryota; kingdom Metazoa; phylum Chordata; class Amphibia; order Anura; family Ranidae; genus Rana; species Rana kukunoris. The sequence goes on from CM056058.1 coordinate 109,142,885, forward strand.
TATATTTTTCCTTACAAAGATGTAAGAAAATTGGGGAACTTGTTTAAAAAAAAAAAAAAAAAAAGTTGTTTACATTTAGCCTGCAAGTATTGTCTACTTATGTGTTTTAAAGTGAAGTGGCTTGCTGCCTTTGAATATACACAAACCATGACGTGACACAGCTTGAGTTCACTTCAAAAGATGTGGTTATTTTTAAAATCTGTTTCAGACTTCCTGCTTCTGAGGTTATTCTCCACTCCAGGGATGGCCATATGGTGACATGGGTATGTGGATGTGTGCGCTTGCCTGCTTGCTTTGGCTTCCTTCCTGCTTTCAGTATCCCTTTAACCGATTCGCACAGCTTGTCCTTTTAAACCCAGGGTCGCATTTTTTGCTTTTTGTTTTTGTGATGTGTAGCAATGTAAGATGTTCCTATCATGTAGTTGGATGTTCTATATCCACTATGTGTGGAAAAGGGGCAGGGGCTTCAGGGTTATTCTGGAGAGGTTCCACAGGAAGCATTTGGCAATAATTTTCCTGTGTTTGTGAGCCTAAGCATGCTTTACATTACAATAGTTTAAACATACCATTCTACGCTGTACCAGGGATCATATTTTCCATTTCCAGTCTTATTACTCCTAAGTGGAGGAGAGCAGAGGGGCCAGATTAAGTGTGGCTGTTATATTGTTTTCTAGGCACGAACAGAACAAAAGTGTTTTTACTTAAATCGACATCAGCGATTGTGGTTTCCATATCTATTTAAAGGACCTCCTTTAGGCAAAACTCTAAAACACCCTTTAGTTGTCTTTTTTACATCTTGAAACATTTGATAATTATTTTTTCACAAGAGTGCTTTATTATTTTTAGAAATGTTTATAGTGCCATCAATTTACTTGGTTCTTATCTATACTTTCACATAAGTCCCTGCCTGATGCCCCACTGAGCTGTTGTGTTCTGACATCCCAGCCCATCTCGGTAGAATACACCGGTCAGCACTCAGTCATTGGCTACAACCCCTGAACGGATGATGACTGGCTGCTAGTTTTCCAGCATGCTGGTTCAGAAGAAGCCAGATGGGCTGCTGTACACACTGGCTGAATCTTGGTCGGTTTCTGTGTGCCAGCCTTAAAGAGGAAGTAAACCCTCCATTCAAAAACAAAAAAAATAAAAATCCTGCAAGACAAAGACCTAATCGGCTAGTATGCATAGCATACTAGCTGATTATGTTTTACTTGCCTCTGATGGAAGCTCCCGCAGCAGTCCATGTCTCCCCCTCCGGCCGCCGACATGTCCCGGAGTGACTTTCGGGTCTCGCGGCTCCGGTGCTGTAATTGGTTTAGAAGATATCCTTGTTGGCTACAGGTAAGCCTTAAAATAGGCTTACCTGTAACATTAAGGCTGCATTCACATCTAGGCGACAAGTAAACGCTGCGTACGCGGCTTTACTTGCCGCGATTCGATTCATTTTTTATTTTTATTTTTTTTAACAAATTCTCTCCATTGATGTCTATGGCCGAACGCCAATGTCGCCTGAAAAAAGGGTCCGGGACTTTTTTTTCAGGCGTACAGCGTTTCAGAAATGTGAACCATCTTTATAGACATCAATGGAAATTCGCCCCTCCAGCGGCACGAGCGTCAGGCGTCGGGCGTTTTGTTGCCTAGATGTGAATGGAGCCTTAGTTGTAAACAAGGGTTTATAACCAATTAACAATGCCCAGGGTTTACAACCACTTTAAGGTGCTTACAGTCTAAGGTCCCGATCTGGCATACACTAGAGCAAGTTTGTACAGGGGCCAGGTAACCTACCAAGATGGCTTTGAAGTGTGGGAGGAAACCTGCTAGGAGTTCAATAACTTTTGTTTTCAACATAAGTCTTTGAGCATTAACATGTCAAACTAAAACCGTGCATAAAAACATATCTTATTTTTGAAGTATAACTAAAGGCACAACTTTTTGTGTGTTAGAGTGGAGAGGAATTGGAACCCCTGTCAGTTTTTATTACCGTCTGTGCCCCCATTAAAGAGAGATGTTGTGTATGCGTATATCTGTCCACATCCTATCACCCAAACATCTTGCATTCGATCCAGCAAACTTGAACAGACTGGGTAGATGGACACATGTCCTCTTACATCGAGCAGCCCATAAGGCTACGTTGCTGTCTTTTAGATTCATGTAGACATTAGGCAAACAAAGGACTAATTTAATGCTTGTGTGAAATGGGCTTAACTCCCACTGTATGCCTTTTTAAAATAAACCCTGTTATCTTGACCCTAAAACTCAACTGTCCCTCTGACACTTGATACCTTAAAGTGGTTGTAAACCCAGTGCAGTGACTAACCTCAGGTGATACAGAGATGAAACAAATCACCTACAAAATGTGTACCTGTACATCTGCAGTCTTCTCTTCTCTCCATCCTCTCCGCTGCTTTTATAAGGCATGTCTCAGAGTTGAGAAAAATCAGTGGAGAGCTGAAGTTACACTCTTTAGAGCTCAGTGAGGAGATCTCTGAAAGCTGATTGGAGGCAAGGGACACACCCCCTTCACAAAATAGAGCTGAGGCTGCCAATCAGCTGGAGGTACCTCCTCTATCACCACGTTTCTCTTGGTTCCAGAAAAACAGAAGTGATTCATGCTGATAGCAGAGGAACGAAGCAGCAGACAAGTTGCACTTTGTGCTCTAAATTAAAACAAGTTCACACTATAGAGGGGATATGCTTTGTTCCTATTTCATGTCTGAGGTTTACAACCACTTTAACTTAAAGCCGCTCTCGCTGCAGTTACAGCAAAAGTGTTTTCTTTTTTTCTTTTGGTTTTACATTAACCACTTAAGACCCGGACCAATACGCTGGTAAATGACCCAAGGTGTTTTTGCGATTCGGCACTGCGTCGCTTTAACAGACAATTCCGCGGTCGTGCGACGTGGCTCCCAAACAAAATTTGCGTCCTTTTCTTCCCACAAATAGAGCTTTCTTTTGGTGGTATTTGATCACCTCTGCGATTTTTATTTTTTGCACTATATACAAAAATAGAGCGACATTTTTGAAAAAAAAACACTATTTTTTACTTTTTGTTAAAAAAAAATCTAAACTAAATTTTAGTCAAACATTTAGGCCAAAATTTATTTAGCCACATGTCTTTAGTAAAAAAAAAAAATCTCAATAAAAAAAAATAGCTACCTAGCGGGAACAGCGACACTAATACAGCGATCAGAAAAATGATCGCTTAGTGACGCTGGCAATAGGGAGTGAAAGGGTTAACTAGGGCGGTGATCAGGGGGTTAAAACTTTATTAGGGGGGGTGGGGGGGCTATCCTGAACCTAACACTAACTGTTTTTTACACTGCCTGTCACACTGACACTAAATGCAGTGATTAGATCACTGCATTCAGTGACACTGTGACAGGGGGGTGGGGGGGCGATCACAAGGGGTTAATATGCCTATGTGAGTGTGTGTCAGTGTTGTGTTGGTGCACACTTACTTGTGATGTCTTCTCTCATCAGCAGCGCTGGGAAACAGCGCTGCGATGAGAGAATACATCATTTCCTCCTTCCTGTGTAAACACAGGAGGAGGAAGTGACAGGTTGGGAGCGCGCTCCCATTGGCTGGGAGCGATCGCGGGGGGGCGGGTATTCGCCGACATCCGCCCCCAGATCCCGGATCGCTCCCGGAGCCAGGGGGACCCCCGCACGCCGCGGAGGGGGTCCCGATGGGACCCCCGAACCGCACTTAGGCGGGGACGTAAATTTACGCCCTTGTGCCTGTACGTGCCATTCTGTGGCCGTATATGTGCGTGCGGGGGTCCTTAAGTGGTTAATAAAATCTGATGTTTTTAAGCACAACTTTGTGGTAAATGGATTGTATCAACACTCTTAAGGTATAAGTCCAGCCTAACACTAAAATCCCTACATCTATAGACATCCACAATCTAACACTAACCTATGTTAAGAAGAAATCCGTATACATACCTTTTTTTAAGTCAATTTGATCTCCAGCGGTGGAAGCTCTGCAGAGGACACAGCCGACCACGACTGTAAAATGAATGGGGAGTGACGCCACCCATGGTTAACATGGGGCTTCCATTGTGGGACGTGTCCTCTGCACCCGCCCACACAGCGATGCCGATCAGCTGACAGATCAGCGTGGGATTTGAGTCGGATTGACTTCAAAGAAGGTATGTATACAAATTGTTTCTTTACAGGGCTAGATAGTTTAGCGTTAGATCGTCAATGTCTGTAGATCAGGGGTGCCCAACCTTTTCAAGAGCGAGGGCCACTTAAGCAACTTGGTAACCCGTCGCGGGCCACAATGAGTGGAGCGGGCAGATGACGGGTCCATGTCCACCCTGCATATGCAGAGCAGACACGGCTCGCTCTATTCTATGGGCCTCTCAATCTGATCTGCCCAGGCGAAATGGGATGGATCACTCCTCCCCCCTTTTTTAGTGGATTAGATTGAGGTAGGTGGGTGTATATGGCCACAAGTCCATTTACATCTGTGGCTCAATAGAGGTGAACGGAGGGTCTGATTTGGTCGGACTGATCATGCCAAAGGGGCTTAAGGCTGCTTTCACACTGACGCTCTGTGGTTTACCTGCACTGAAGGTGCAGCGCAGTACACCTGTGGCAGTAGCTGCACTTTGCCTTAGACTTCTATTATATCCTGCACTTTCTGAAAGCTCACCACACCTGCAGGTAATAACAGAAGTCTATGGCTCTGTGCAGGTAACTCGCAGGTGTTCTGCACTGCATCTGCAGATCAGTTTGAAAGCAGCCCAGTAACCACTGCAGAACAGATATGCCCATATATACACACCGATTTTAATAATAAACTTACCTTTTAATAACACTCTTTCATTCAGGTATTGCCGGTTGTTGCTGTCCTAGGTAGAGAGCATTTGGCATCACTCTGCTTGTGACAATAGGTGGCGCTATAAAGGAAGCATCGACTTATGCAGCTCTATAGCCGCTTGCGTTCTCTACCGCCAGCTTCATTAACACTGATGCCCTGGGATGGCGGGTCGGTATCCCACAATCTGGGATTGCAAACCCTCCATCCAGAGCAGAAGGTCGTGGGCCACTAGTTGGGCACCCCTGCTGTAGATGCAGGGATTTAAGTGTTAGGGTGGACTTCTACTTTCATACATTTTCAAGAAAGCTTGTTCTGTTGAAAAATAACATACTGGCTGGATCACCACATGAAAATAAAAGAAAGCCTAAAAAAAGAAAGAAAACAAATGCAGCCATGTTTTAAGAATTGGTAAGCTGCAGTTTAACAAATGGCTTTAATAGGGCAGTAGATTATTTTTAAAAGCCAATTGTTACCTGTGTGTATTCCCTACATTAAGATAAAAAAAAAAACACACATCCCACTAATTGTCCCCCCTAAACACTTAACCTGAGTCCTCTCTTGATCCATTGCTATCCCATCTGCTGCAGCTCTGCTCCCTTTTCCTAGTATTATAATAAAGTCTGTGCCAAGTGACAATTTAAAACAAAAGTTTTAACCACCACTATTTACAATCCATAGCGACGGTCACTAAAAAAAACAAAACCCAAAAACCGCCCTTTGTAGTCTCTGAGACTCAGCAGCAGGAGACAATGGCTCACACTGCTCTCTATCAGTCAAATCCTGTGAGGGGGTGTGGGTGAGCTGTGCTGTGTGTGGCTATACCGTGTTTCCCCCGAAAATAAGCCCTACCCCAAATATAAGACCTAGCGTGATTGGGGAAGGCTGCAAAATAAGCCCTACCCCGAAAATAAGCCCTAGTAACGTACATGAAAAAACTGGTCTGTTTTGTAGGACGATCGTACTGGTATGGAGTGCAGTGCATTTCCCCTTGTGACTGTATTTTATAAGGAGGTTTTCTTCTCTTCTCCTCGCTGACATCTGTGGCCCCTCCCTCTTCAGTGCACGGAGCAGGCTGACGTCAGCGGGGATCTCGAGTCTTCCCCCTTCTCTTCTCCTCCCAGCTGACATCTGTGGCCCCTCCCTCTTCAGTGCACGGAGCAGGCTGACATCAGTAGGGATCTCGGCACTGAGAAGAGCAGAACAAGTAAGCGACCAGGGGAGCTGTAAAAGGGTATTCTCCATGAGACATTTGCAATGGGAGACACACTGCACCTTATACCAGTGTGATCCTTTTATAAAATGGATTACATGAATTTTAAAAGGACTTTAACCAAGATGTTTTTAAAACAATGTTGAAAATTTACTCCTGACCTGACAGGGGGAGGTGGGGAGAGAGAGAACGCAGGAACTTAAAAAAAAAATGTTTTATTGTTTTGTTCCAGGATTTTTAGAACATACTGAGAGGGGTAAATGCCACAGCACAAGCACTGTGTTTTAAAGGAACAGGATTTTTTTTAATGGCATCTACTTTAAGATTGTCATTGTACATACCGTGTATAATTAGGCCATACCCCGAAAATAAGTCCCAGTGTGTTTTTTGTAGACAAAATTAATATAAGACCCGGTCTTTTCGGGGAAACGCGGCAGATGCACACAACCCAGCTCGGGAATGTGCTTGCATGGGCGCCCCCTTATCACATGTCTTACGGGGGAGAGTGCTTACGGGGGACTCCAGAAGCCGAGGTAAGGGGCCGCTCTGTGTCCTTTTTGAATCAATTATTATTTTTTACGGCTGTACAGCTAGATCTTTTCTAGGATTTTGTCCTTCACTGTGCCTTTGGGCACAATGGTCATTAGTATCTTAAGCAAGAAAGTTCTTGTTGCCCTAAGCAACAATTGATATTCTTTCCATCGTTCTCCCTAGCTGTACTGACAAAATGCTATGGGAAAAAGCCTTCAATTTGTGAGATGGTTTTTATTTATAATTTTCATCTGTAGTAAGGCTTTCAGCCATAAGGGGAGCCATCTTTGTATGCTGGCCATTAACACTGTGTTAGAAGTGTCCAGTAAGAAGGTCACATTTGTAATTTTTTTTTTGGCTGACAAAACGACCCCAGTGTGTGTAGGCAGTATATATACCGCCTGCAGCACAGTTCAATCACACATCATGTAGAAAGGAAAGCAACTCCATATCTATCATCTGCAGCCGTACTCGGATTCTGACTGTAAATCAGGTCATTGCAGCCTCAGGCTTTTCTGTTATGCTGAACTACAGCTCACAGCTGACAGGCCTTGCCAAGAACTGTAGTTTGATTGCTAGAGACCAGACAGCCAAGCAGCAGTTTTACTAGAACACTGTCCCCGTTGTGTATTGATAGATGTTGTGTACACCGAGTATTTGCATGGACAACTGTATCTCTGCCTGAGGGTAGCTTCCCTTTTCTTTGCTTTAATTTGCCTTGATATAATAATCAATCCCCCCCCCTTTTTTTCTTGTCAAATAGTTTTTATTAGGAGAGAAAATTTTGCAAAACGGGGTACAATACAAAAACGAGATTAGAGAGACCAACTGGGTCAACTGTACAGCAGTTCTCCACATGGGAACCATAACTACAAAGGTACAATCACAGCTCAAGAAAGTAGAAATAAATCCCTGCAGGGAACCATAAATGAGGTACAAACTGGTCAACTTAAACGGGGAGAAAGGAGGGAGGGGATGGGGAAGGAGAAGAGAAGGGAGGAGGGGGGGGGGGGAAGGTCTGTCTGTGGTTTAATCAGTAATCATACTAGAAATAACATACGGCAAATAATACAAACATAAATACAAAAGGCATGTCTAAGGTACGTTCTGGAAGTGCCGAGTCCATACCTGCCAAATAGCGTCAAACCTCTGCCTGTTACCCCTCCTATTTGCTATTAAGGACTCGTATACATAGTGCGAACGCGTGATCTCCAAAGCATCTGGCGCATTGGGGGCTCTATCTGCTTTCCAATGCCTCGCAATGAGGGTCCTAGCCGCTAGCAGAATATGTGTGACCACTACTCTGAGATCAGGTGGAAACTTCTCAATGCCTACATGGAGTACTGCCAAGGCAGGGGTAGGGCGAGTCAGAAATCCAGTAATCCTGGAGATGTAGGAAAATATGGAGTTCCAGAAGCTTGTCAAGTGTTTACATGACCAAAACATATGTAACAAGTTACCCGGTTCTCCACAGTTCCTCCAGCATAGCGGGGATCCAAGATGTACAAACTTAGAAAGTCTATAGGGAGTCATATACCACCTAAGGGCAATTTTTTGGGCTAGTTCCCAGTGGTTAACACAACTAGACGCCTTGTATATCGATCGGAACGCTTGTTGCCATCGTTCCTCCGATATAGTTTCTCCCAAATCCTCCTCCCACTTTTTTGGAAGAAATTGTAGAAAAATGAGATGCCTTTAGGTGGGGCTGGGTAGGAGGTGTAGAAATTCCAAACCCCCCCCCCCCTTTTTTTCAAACAATCTTCCTCTTGTAAAGAAATGCAAGGATAATCGTACATCTGCTGCTAGCAAGCACATTTTAGCCAACGTATTTGCATGAACATACATTTTTTAAATGTAAAGGGATATTTAATATAAATATATAAAATATATTCATAGACTTTTCAATACATTTTTAAATATTCATTTAAAAGATCAGTGTGTTGTAATACTTATGGAAAATACTCTGTAAATGGACCGTCAGAAGAATTTTTTTTTTTTTTATATCAGCCATGCAAACACTTATAATACCTGCGGGTGGTTGCTCTCTTAATGGGCTACACTGGTTGAAGAATCCCCAGCCGCCATCATACGTTGGTGTGTACCCAATGGCTGCATTTTACTACATGTTGTGGTTCTATCCACCACCTACTACAACAAGGACCTGTCCCTGCAGTGGTGTAGTAGCCACCAGGTGGAATTGTTGAGCGCAGCAATAAATGCTGGCACTTGACACACCTGAAAGTATATCTGTTACTAATGATCTTTTGCGGGTCCCTTGACAGCTGTCCCGGCTCCTCCCTGCAAGAGCTAATCCCCTTCTGGGAAGAGCTCTCCCAAGGGGGTTAGCTTGCGGACGCGCTCTCGTGTGATAGTGGCGGCCATAGCCGCCAATTGTCTCACTCGGCCCCACCCCCTGGAGCATCAATAATTTGATTGACAGCAGTGGGAGCCAATGGCTGCCCTGCTATCAATCTCCAATGAAGAGCCGCCTCAATCTAGGGGAAAGCATTGCGGGATCGTGGCTTAGGTAAGTAAAACGAGGGGGCTGGGGGGTCCGAGAGTGCAAGGTGCTTTTTCATTTTAATGCACAGGATGAATTAAGGTGAAACACAAAGCTTTACAACCCCTTTAAGTGTTATAATGCTTCTTTTGCAAGTTGGCTTTTTTATTAATTTATTTTGTGACAACTGCTTTACATCATGTATGCTCAACATTTTTGAAGAGTGAGGGCCACTTAAGTGATTTGGTAATCAGTAGTGGGCCACAATGAACTATGGGATTCTACCGGCCCCCAAACAACAAATGTAAACAAGCCCTGCTGTCCTGAGACCCTTAAACACTGCTTTCACACTGATGCGCTGCGGGTGCAGTGCAGCGCGTGTGGCTTTCCTTCGAGTTAGCGGCGCTGAGCTGCAGACTTCTATTAAATCTTGCTGGTGTGGTGGATTTTCAGAAAGCGCACCAAACCTGCTTGATGTAATAAGTCCATGGCTCAGTGCAGCTAACCCACAGCTGCACTGCAACCTGCAGATCAGTGTGAGTAGCCTAATAACCTTTTTTTTATAACTTTTACTATGCTCATTGCAAAAGTACAGTGTATGTGATGTTTAATTCACTGACCTTTTCCCCTTCCTATTCTACCTTGTGCTGCCATTGATTTTCAGGCTGCTAGAAAGGACCCAGGTGAAGAGCACTTGGTATTACTCTGCCTGGAACAGAAGCTGGTGCTACAGAGGAAGCATCAGCTCATGCAGTGCCTGTTTATGATGCTCTGGAATGGCGGCTCGGCAAACCATTGACGATCTTAACTTGCCGCCCCGCCATCCCCGGGCATGGGCATGTGTTTCCTTGGTTTAAGGTCATGGGCCACATCAGAGGGCTCCGCAGGCCATGAGTTGAGCAACCCTGCTTTAAAGGATAATCTGTAAATGGAAAAACGACAAGTCTTGTCCGCCACTGCGGCAAATGGACTTGTAGTTTGAAGGAACTACAAGTGTACTAATCGGTATACCCAAAGTTGATTCATATTGCCTACAGCTCTGAAAATGACAAGCTCATGCAGAGGTGCAAGCAACAGAGCTGCAGACAATGGGCCATATTCAGAAAGCTATTTACGCAGCGTATCTATAGATACGCTGCATAAATACTAAGAATAGCCGCCATATCTTTTTTTGCTATTCTAAAAAGAAGATACGCCGTCTTCCTTCTAAGATATGAGCGGCGTAATTCGCTTACACCGTCGTATCTTAGTTGCATTATTACGCTGGCTGCTTGGTGGCGTTTACGCCGATTTCTCATTTGCCTATGCAAATGAGAAAGATACGGCGATTCACGAGCGGACTTGCGACGGCGCGTAGTTTTTTACGTCGTTTACGTAAGCGTTAGACGGCGTAAGGTTACCCCTGCTATAGCAGGCGCAGCCAATGTTAAGTATGGACGTCGGGACCGCGTCGAATTTGCCGTCGGCTACGTCGTTTGCGTAACTCGTTCGGGAATGGGGCTTGACGTTCACGTCGTTTACATTGATAAAAATCAACGTGATTTCGCGCATGCGCACCTGGAATATCCACGGAGGGCGCATGCGCCGTCCAAAGAAAACGTGAATGACGTGGGGTCATGATTCATTTACATGAATCACGCCCCCACTCCATTCATTTGAATTCCGCGGCCTTACGCTGTGCAATTTACACTATGCCGCTGCATAGTATGGAGCAAGTGCTTTCTGAATAAGGCACTTGCCCATAATATTTGCGGCGGCGTAGTGTAAACACCATACGCTACGCCGCCGGACAGATACGCAAAATGTATCTGAATCGGGCCCAATGTGTGCAGAAGCCTAACATTGCACCCAAAATTGTGGTGCAAATACTTTGCAGACTCTGTTTTAAACTAAAACTGTAAATTTGTGTGCATTTTTTATTTTTTAATGAAAGGTAAACTTAGCCTTTAACATTTTAAAGATGACCTGCAACTGTAATTTAAGTATAGGATATTGAAGTTCCTCCATTGATCTTCTCTTGCTGTTTCTGCTTGTTATTTTATATTTCATTGCCTTCAATAGAAATTCTTACCAGCTCATATTGCTACCAAAAGACAGGAGCTGCAAAGGTAGATGCGAGAGCTGGAGGAGCTAGCCCCAGAATTTAGAGAAGCAAAAAGTAAGTATTATACACACTGCACCCAATTCCATATACCCAAAGAGAAAGGAATCCTTTGATAGGCTGTCTCTAGCAGTGCTCTGTTTCAAGTTGCTACAGCATAGGAAAGAAAGTTCATTGTTCTATGTTGAACCATAAACTGTTGGATTGCAGATGTAATTTAATGCCAATCTACAACAAGAACACGGGTCAGTGTGGTCCGAACAACCTTCCTAAAGTGGAACTTCACTCTCCCAATCAACATTGATTATTTTTAATCCTTATGCTGCTAGCTTTAGTAAATAGATAGGAAAATATATCATATTTACTTGTTTAAAAAAAAAGAGAAAACAGCAATTCACCTTTTTTTGGTTACTTTCTGATTTCTTGCCTAGGCAAAATATGTCGTACATCCCAGGAGTCTTCAGGAGAGAAGGAGGGGCTTTCAGCTAAGCACACGCTCCTGCATGCATGCTTAAGCCTAAGGGCAGATGGATTCCAGGAAGTAAATGTTACATTAATCATGTTGCCCTTACTCAAGATGTCCACAGTCAAAAATGTCAGGGGGTGTTTTTCTAAGTGATTTCTCAACAAAATAAAGCATAGAGACAAGGGTGGGTGGGGGAGTTTGCTGTGAATATTAAAAATGAATTAACTGCTTAAGGACCGCCTACTGCACATTTACGTCGTCAGAATGGCACGGCTGGGCACATCAACGTAGCTCCGGGACCGCGGGACTTGCGGACCCGATCGCCGCTGCAGTGCAGCGATCGGTCCCCGGAGCTGAAGAACGGGGAGAGCCGTGTGTAAACACGGCTTCCCCGTGCTTCACTGTGGCCACAACATCGATCACGTCATCCCTGTTATAGGGGGACGTGATCGATGATGTCACACCTACAGCCACACCCCCCTACAGTTGTAATCACACACAGGGAACACTCAAATCCTACAGCGCCCAAACTGCAACTGTCATTTTCACAGTAAACAATGCAATTTAAATGCATTTTTTGCTGTGAAAATGACAATTGTCCCAAAAATGTGTCAAAATTGTCCGAAGTGTCCGCCATAATGTCACAGTTATGAAAAAAATCGCTGATCGCCGCTATTAGTAGTAAAAAAAAAAATTAAGAAAAATGCAATAAAACTATCCCTTATTTTGTAAACGCTATAAATTTTGCGAAAACCAACCGATAAACGCTTATTGCGTTTTTTTTAACAAAAAATAGGTAGAAGAATACGTATCGGCCTAAACTGAGGAAAATTTTTTTTTTTTTTATATATTTTTGGGCTCTATTTTTGTTTATAGCGCAAAAAATAAAAACCGCAGAGGTGATCAAATGCCACCAAAAGAAAGACGCCAATTTTGTTTGGGAGCCACGTCGCACGACCACGCAATTGTCAGTTAAAACGACGCAGTGCCGAATCGCAAAAAGGGGCAAGGTCCTTTACCTGCATTTTGGTCTGGGTCTTAAGTGGTTAAATAGTGTTTGTGGTGCTCACATGCAGTGAAGATCTCCTTTAAAGTGGACCTGGACTTGAGAAACCCTTCAGACGTTGAGAGGTGCAGCACTTAAAGAAGGCAATCTTCAGATTTTTTGCCTCGGCATGCTTGTTCATCCATTGCACAGGGTCTCTGTGGAACAATTCCAGTTTCTAGTCTCTGCCCTCTGATGATGTCATCAATTGAACCCAGCTTTCAGAAATGGAAGATGGTGTGTTTATGTCCCTCACACTCCTATTGGGCTCCTGTGAGTTTGGAAGAATTGAGTGTGACTAGGCACTGTCACATGTAGAAGTGCTCTGATGCTTATAAACAGGAATTTGTATACTGAAGGCACTTTGTCACATTAGGCTACATTCACATCTGCTTCCAGTCTGCGTCGGGGCAATCACTTCCAGCTGATCACTGCATAGGGATTACATTCAAGTGGCTGTGGGAGTTAGCAGCCTCCCATTGCTTTCAGTAGGGCTGCATCCAGCGCAACAGCCTAATGTTGGGAACCCCCCCTCCCGCTGGGGTTTTTGCATGTAAATTTTGTTGGGCCAATTCGCAGGTGTGAATGTGGCCTGGGACTCTGCTAATGAATCCCTGTTAGGCCGCGTACACACCATGAGATTTATCCGATGAAAATGGTCTGTCAGACCGTTTTCATCGGATATGTCTGCTGGGCTATTTTGGTTTGATCCGTGTACACACGATCAAACCAAAATCCCCGCCGGCAGACAGCGCGGTGACGTGGCGGTGACGTAGACGCCGTCACGTCACCGAACCAGGAAGTAAAATACTTCCACGCATGCGTCAAACCCATTCGGCGCATGCGGGAGATTTTTGTCCGCTGGTTAGGCGTACTAACCAGCGGACATGTCGGACGGACGGGTTTCCAGCAGACTAGTTTTAAAGCATACTTTAAAACTTGTCTGCTGGAAAAACCTGTCTGCTCGCCCGTACACACGATCGAATTTGTCTGCAGAAACGTTCCGTCGGACCGGTTTCAGCAGATAAATTCTGTCGTGTGTACTCGGCCTTAGACTGTCAAACTTTACATTTTAGGTCAAGGTCCACTTAATGTTGTTTTTGCCAGCTGTAATGCCTACAGTCTGGATCACAGTTGCATTGCATATTAACCGCTTGCCGACCAGCCGCCTGCTCCCCTGGGCGAGAGCCCGGAGCTCTACGTCGGGACTTCTGCGGCCACTAGGGGGTGCGAGCGCGCCGCTGGCGGCCCGCGCGCCCCCCCGAGTCCCGCGCGCGTGCCCGGCGGGCACGATCGCCGCTGGGCACCCGCGATTGCTCGTTACAGAGCGGGGAACGGGAGGTATATGTGTAAACACATACCTCTCGTTCCTGTCAGCGGGGGAAACGCTGATCTTCTGGTCATACAATGTATGACCAGAAGATCAGTGATTTCCCCTAGTGAGGTCACCCCCCCATACAGTTAGAACACACCAGGAACACACTTAACCCCTTCCCTGCCCCCTAGTGTTAACCCCTTCACTGCCAATGGCATTTTTATAGTAATCCAATGTGTCAAAAGTGTCCGACGTGTCCGCCGTAAGGTCGCAGTACTGAATAAAAAACGATGATCGCCGTCATTACTAGTAAAAAAAATGCCATAAAACTACCCCCTATTTTGTAAACGCTATAACTTTTGCGCAAACCAATCAATAAACGCTAATTGCGATTTTTTTACAAAAAATATGTAGAAGAATACGTATCGGCCTAAACTGATTTTTGTTAAAAATAAAAATCGCAGAGATGATCAAATACCACCAAAAGAAAGCTCTATTTGTGGGAAAAAAAGGACGCCAATTTTGTTTGGGAGCCACGTCGCACGACCGCGCAATTGTCAGTTAAAGCGACGCAGTGCCGAATCGCAAAAAGTGCTCTGTCATTGGGCAGCAATATGGTCCGGGGCTAAAGTGGTTAATGGCTGATATGCATTGCAGTGCTACAGTAAGGGTTCTGTAAATGCTGAAGCAATTTTCAGGCATTTTTTTGCTTGTGTATCAAACTTCTAGACTTTGTTAGCTGGGTAATGGAAGGAAAGCAGTTTTTTTTATAGGGGGAGAGAAGACTTTAGACTTAAAATGGGTGTATTATGTGTGTACAGGTGTTCCTATTGAACCTTTTTATGATTAAAAATGTATAAATATGCTCAAAAAAACTCCATGCTTTAGCATAGTGTAGAGCAAGTGTAGGGACAATAAGAAGGAATGGGATTCTGCATAGTTAGACGTAGGTAAATGGGCAAAAACAAAAAAAAGTTCAGGTATGAATTGTGACTTGTGTGTTCACCTAGGACAGGGATCCCTCAAACTACAGCCCTCCAGCTGTTGCGAAACTACACATCCCATGAGGCATTGTAAAACTCTGACATTCAGACATGACTAGGCATGATGGGAATTGTAGTTCCTGAACAACTGGAGGGCCGTAGTTTGAAGACCCATGACCTAGGAGGTTAATATGAGCCGCTATGCACAAAGCATGCCGTGGACTCTGAAAGTGTTCGTCCTTTAGGCCTGGTTCACACTGCTGCGTCTTCAAAATTGCTTTTGATTCTCTGCCACGATTTCAGGGAATGCCAGTCTATATAGAGCTGAATTCGCATCCCACACGGATCAAACTCGCACATAACCCTTTTTTAACGCAGCTTCGATTCGCAACACATTGATGTGAACGGCACTCATGGATAAGTGTTAGTAAAATGACTTGCGAATTTGAGCAATCGCAGCAGATCAAATTCGCAATTGAATTCGCAGCAGTGTGAACCGAGCCTCAGAATGCCGCCTAACACCCATGTGCACTGGCCTTCATCATATATCAATCTTTTGTTTTAAAACTAAGACCTTTTGGTTGCTTCTATTTAAAAAAAAAAAAAAAATGTTCAGAGCTCAACATCTTCGAGGCGACCAAAAGCCCTTATTCTGCTATATGATATTAACTTGGTGGCTGCTGCAGTACATGAGGGAGAACATCCTTAGCGTTCTGCCAAGTCCCAGAATGTCTGTGCTCATTCATCTGTATGAAGCACTTTGTCATTTTACACACAGCTCTTCACAGCCTGATCTGCCTCCTTCTAGCAAATATTCCCATGTTGCTCCCTGCTTCCCATGTAACTTCTGGCTACCGAGCATTAATTATACAGACTACACCCTGATATGTCTCCATTTGGACACATTTTGTAAGAGTTGGAACTGCTGTACATGGAAATCTAACTGCTACTACATCAAACTACTGTGTGCTAAGATGTATTCAGGGTTCTCATTTTCTATTGTTTTAACCACTTCAATACCGGGCTTTTATACCACCTCCATACCGAGCCTATTCTGATACTTCTCTCCTACATGTAATAATCATCATTCTTTTGCTAGAAAATTACACAGTACCCCCAAACATTATATATGTTTTTTTAGCAGACACCCTAGGGAATAAAATGGCGGTCATTGCAACGTTTTATCTCGCACGGTATTTACGCAATTTTTCAAACGCCTTTTTTTTTGTAAAAAAAATTGTTTCATGAATTAAAAAAATAACAAAACAGTAAAGTTAGCCCAATTTTTTTGTATTATGTGAAAGATTATGCTACACCGAGTAAATAGATACCCAACATGTCACGCTTTAATTATGCGCACACTCATGGAATGGCGCCAAACTTCGGTACTTAAAAATCTCCATAGGCAACGCTTTATTTATTTTTTACAGGTTACAGTTTAGATTTACAGAGGAGATCTAGTGCTGGATTCGTTGCTGGCACTCTAACGCACGCGGCGATACCTCACTTATGTGGTTTAAACGGCGTTTACATATGTCGGCGGGACTTGCATGTGCGTTCGCTTCTGCACGCGAGCTATCGGGGACAGGGGCGTTTTCATTTTTTTTTTTTTTATCTTTTATTTTTTTTTTTTTTACTCATTTTTTATTTATTTATTTTTACACTTTTTTTTCATTTTTTTTTTTTTTACACTTTTATTCCTATTACAAGGAATGTAAACATCCCTTGTAATAGGAAATGTGTGTGACAGGTCCTCTTTAAGGAGAGATGCGGGGTCAATAAGACCTCACATCTCTCCTCCAGGCCATGAGATCGGTGAAAAAAAATTCACTGATGAATGGTGGCTTACAGCCGCAATTGCGGCTTTGTTTACTTACGGGGACCCGGGCGTGACGTCATCACATCGCGCCCGGGTCCTCCGACGGTCATAGAGATGACTGGTGACCATCTGGTCACCAGTCATGTCTATGCTTCCTGCCGACGCTGACGATTCGTTCTCCGGGCCCCCGAAGGCACGGGAGAGCCCGGAGAAGCACCGGATGGCGGCAGGATGGGGGGGGGATGTCCCCTCCCGCGGCCTGTAATAACGATCAAGTGGCGGAACCACCGGTATGATCATTCTTGCATTGTGCAGAATCGCCTGCTGAAGAAGAGGATATCTGGATGATGCCTCTGGCTGCAGGCATCATCCAGATATTCACCTGCAATGCCCAGGCCGTCAATTGACGGCCACTTAGGATGGTAGATCCCATCTCAGGCCGTCAATTGTCTATGGCTGGGTATTGAAGTGGTTAAGATTTACACTTAGAATTTTGGTTTTTTTTTTAGTTCTGTGCCTGCATTAAGATTGAATGGGTGGTTTTACCTTATTTACTAGCACTGGCTACCTGGCCTCTTGGGATTGTCAAGTTTTGATCTCAATGGAAATAAAAAATCTGCACTATCAATAGTAAGCAGCTCACACTTCCAATGGACATTGGTGGAATACAAAACAAACATAAAAAGTGTAGTGCATAAAATTGATAGATCACCTAATGAAAGGATGAATAAACAGTGCATCAAACAAGTGGTGAAAAAATTATGACACTATAGCAACCAAAAAAGTGATGTATATGTATATAGACACTGGATGGTGTGTATACATAAAATCGAAAATATGTGAAAAAAAAGTCCAATGTGATGAAAATCGGTGAAAATGCCTTGGAATGAAGTGCAGTAAAGAAATCCACCACCGATCATAGAATGGAAGGCTTACCAGAGATACTGTACCCTAATGGACATATGCCCAGAGGGTCAGTAAAGCAGGGTATAAACCACGCTAAGACCCCATTCACACCTGGACATTTTGTCGCTTGAAGCCTCAAGCTACAAAATGCTGGAGGGGAAAAAATCTATTATTCTCTATGGAGATGGTTCACATCTCCACTCCAAATGCCTGAAGCCAGAAGTTCAAAAACGCCTGAAGCTCAAACAAGTTCTGGGACTTTTTTTTATGGAGATTTGTGTGTTTTTCTGTTTTTAACATTGGTGACCCTAGACCTGTCCAAATTCGCGACAAATCTAGGTAAAAAAATGCTGCAAATGTTGCGGCAAATCTAGGTAAAAAAAGATGCAAAACGTGGTAAACGCCGCAAAATCGCGGCAAAACGCTACACTCAGGTGTGAATGCAGCCTCAGCCAAAATTTAAGCCAATATGTGGAGATGTAGGAGAAGAGGAGAAAGGCACATAGCGTAATACTGAAAGGTACCAATGTTTAATGTAGGTAAAAACACTTGGATTATAAAAGGTGATCAGCGCTTTCAAATATACAAAGTAAAAGCGGTGGAGTCCACTGACGCGTTTCGCATCAAATAGTGCATCGTCTGGGGTGATCCTCCACTGCTACCCTCAAAATACATTTAATACGTTTTGTCAAAATGTTTGTGTTTTTTCTATTAGGTAGTTACGTACTACCAATGAGCTTTTTTCCAATATTTTTTTCTTAAAAGTAATGTGAATTTCCTTTTTTCTCGTTTCTGTTTTTAGATTTGTAATTTTTTATACATTCGATTATCGGGAAAGGTGAGCAGCATAGTTATACCTGTCCAAACATCTTAAAATGTATACTTGTCTCCTTTAATTTAAGTCTGGGTTCACCTCTGTGCGGTGCACTAAACTCTTATGTAACGTGCATTTTGATGTAAGCACATCAAAGATGCAGAAAACAGGATTTTTTTTTTTTTTTAACACACCACATCCTAAGCACATGCAAGGCACACTAGTGTGAACAGGGCCTAAAGTTGAAACTGGCACTGTCTGAGTTCAGATGACCTCTGACCCTTTGTCGCCTGCTTGTTGCTGCTTCCAATCACATTCTGCATAAAGAAGTTGGGACACAATGGAGCTGATTTAGTACAGTTAAGATTCTTTACACAATAAATTGTGTAAAAATGTACTAATTAAGTTAAACCAGAATTAATCTATTTTAATTTGCCTATTTGTGTGATGTCAGACATCTGATGGACTCAGGCACTGGTCATACTTCGTGATCGCTGACCCCTCTGGTTGCTTCATTAGCAATATTTTTTTCATATTTCTATCTTTGCTGGTCCTTTTTAAAAGACCGATACGTTTGACATAAGTTCAGTGATTGACTTGTTTTCAGTTGGGTCAGATCTGACCCATAGGGAGAGATTTACTAAAACTGGTGAACACAGAATCATCTGTTGCTGTGCATAGTAACCATTCGGCTTCTAACTTCAGCTTGTTCAATTAAAGGGGAGGTTCATCCTCCAAACAAAATTCAGGCATGCCATGGAGCCCACCCACCCAACCGGCAGTATGCCGGTGTTTCTTTTTTCTTCTATACATACCTTTTTACGGGCTCTCGTCCCCTCCGGTGATCCTGTGGTACTTGGCGTTTCCAATCACAGGCTGTGATTGACGTCCCTCAACCCGGCGAATACAGCACGTCACGAGATGCTGAAGGAACCCGAACGTCTGTGCGCAGGCACCGTATAGGGCCGCACCGTCGTTCGTGTTCCTTCGGCATCTCATGACGCGCTGTATGCGCCGGGCTGAGGGACGTCAATCACAGCCTGTCATTGGAAACGCCCAGTCACGGGGGATCGTCGGAGGGGACGAGAGCCCGTAAAAAGGTATGTATAGAAGAAAAAAAAACCACTGGCATACTGCCGGTCGGGTGAGTGGGCTCCATGGCATGCCTGAATGTTGTTTGGAGGGTGAACCTCCACTTTAAGCTTTGACAACAAGCCCTGGTTTACACTGATGCTACTTTGAAATCGCGCCCACTTCACTTGCGCAATTTCTGGTGCTACTTGATAGACATCTGTGTGGCTTCATACACAGATGTCTATTGAAGTCGCACCTGAAATCAGCAAAAGTAGTGCAAATCGGTGTGGTGCCGCAAAATCGATGTCGCACTGATTGGAACAGTGCCATTGCCTCCAATAGGCTGCGACTTGTGATGTCATTTGATCTCTCAAATTGCTTCAGTGTGAACCTAGGCTAGAAGGTGATTTGGTTATTATGCACAGCTGCAGCAGATTCTGTGCGCTTATGTTTTAGTAAATCTCCCCCACAGACTTGCACTGATGCACAATCTGTGAGGTTGATTAAGGGCTCTTTCACACGTCCGTTCTGTTCGTCCGTTTTTTGGACGTCCGTTAACGGACCTCAATGCTTCTCTATGGGAGCGGATCCGTTTGCGGATGATGCATCCGCTAACGTCCGCCAGATCCGCATCCGTTTTTTCAGACGGAAGAATGTCCTATTTTTCTTCCGTCCGGCCGAACGGATCGGATGCAAACGGACAGACGGTCCGTTTCCATCCAAATCCCCACATGGGAGAGCGGAGGAGAGACAGGGCGGTCCCTGCACAGTGTGCGGGGACCACCCTGTCTGCCCGACAGCTCAGCGGAGACCCCCCGCTGAGCCGACGGACACACGGAGCGGACCGAAAAACGGACCGCTCCGTGTGAAAGGGCCCTTACTAAAACTGGAGAGTGCAAAATCTGGTGCAGCTGTGCATAATAATCAAATCCGCTTCTAAATTCAGCTTGTGCAGTCAAGCATTGGCAAAAAAAACTGGAAGCGTATTGGATTCCATGCAAAGCTTCACCAGATTTTGCATTCTCCAGTTTGTAGATCAATTCCCCAGTGTGTAGTACAGCTAAGGAGGAATCTTCGCCAGCATATGCAATGGTGACATTTTGCTGTAATCATATCCAGGCAAGAATCGTAATCTGTTCCATTTACATTTCCCAACTTGCTGTTCTTATAGATCAGACAATGAAGTGCCAGCAGCACACTGAGGTCACATATGTCAAAGAGCCTGATCAGCTCCCAGTGCTTATCCCTCCCTCTATATTGATGTGCAAAAGATTATGGGAAGCCTATATAAAGATTTCAGGTATTTATGCTGGAAACAATTTAAATGTGTTTTTATTGATCTTTATAGCTGGACTGAGAGGAGATGGTTGCTTTGCCTGCCTGATGTTCCAAGTTTTAACTCACTGATGATGTATATAATGGGCTGATTTCATTTCATCTGTATCTTCTAAAAAAAAAAAAAAAAAAAACGGTAATCCCTTAAAGCGGAGGTACCGCAGAAAAAATATATTGTAAGCATGCAGCTATTAAATGGACACTTGCCTGTCCTGGAGTCCAGCGATGTCGGCAGCCGAAGCTGAGCAATCGATTGTCTCTCGGCTGCCCCCGACGCTATCCTCGGTGAGGCAATCGGCAAGTGAAGCGTTGCGGCTTCACTGCCCAGTTCCCTACTGTGCATGCACGAGCAGCGCGTCGCGCCCTCACTGGTCCCCACTACCTCCCAGAGGGGGGGGGGAGGGGGTGTGTGTGACATGAAGGGGTGTGATTCTCACAAGAGTCAGTACCCAGAAGTGGTGCAAATACCTGTTTTATACAGGTATCTGCACCCCCCCTTAAATGTGCCAAATGTGACTCCGGAGGGGGGGAGGGTTCTGAAAAGCGGAAGTTCCATTTTTGGGTGGAACTCCGCTTTAACACACCTCAAGTGTATTTCACTTCACATATTGAAGGCTTGGCTGAGGTCAGTATGTTCAATGATTTTTTTTTTTTTTTTTTTGATGGTTCTTTAAATTATGTGCTTTTAAAGACTACAGGGTGATAAAACAACTTGCCCTGGTTATATTGCAGCAGATTACTCTATACAATTACATTTTCAGGTCCCAACTGACCTTGTTTAACCAATTAAGCTCTGGACCAATATGCTGCTAAATGCCCAAAGGCGTTTTTACAATTCGGCACTGCGTCGCTTTAACAGACAATTGCGCGGTCGTGCGACGTGGCTCCCAAACAAAATTTGCGTCCTTTTCCTCCGACAAATAGAGCTTTCTTCTGATGGTATTTGATTGTCTCTGCGATTTTTATTTTTTGTGATATAAATGGAAAAGGACCGACATTTTAGAAAAAAAAAATATTTTCTAATTTTTGTTATAAGAAAAATCTAATAAACTAAATTTTAGTCAAACATTTAGGCCAAAATGTATTCAGCCACATGTCTTTAGTAAAAAAAATTGCAATAAAAAAAAAAACTAGCTACCTAGCGGCAACAGTGACACTAATACAGCGATCAGAAAAATGATCGCTTAGTGACACTGGCAATAGGGGGTGAAAGGGTTAAAGGGGTGGTTCACCCTCCAAACAAATTTCTAGCATGCTATGGAAACGCCCAGTCACACGGGATCGCCGGAGGGGAAGAGAGCCAGTAAAAAGGTATGTAGAGAAGAAAAAAAAAAACACCGGCATACTGCTGCTGGGGTGGGGGGGCTCCATGGCATGCCTGAAATTTGTTTAAAGGGTGAACCTCCCCTTTAACTAGGGCGGTGATCAAGGGGTTAAAAACTTTATTAGGGGGGGTAGGGGCTACCCTGGACCTAACACTAACTGCCTGACACAGTAACTGTCACACTGACACTAAATGCAGTGATTAGTAAATATATGATCACTGCAATCAGTGACAGTGTGACAGGGGGCTGGGGGGGTGATCAATGGGGTTAATGTGCCTATGTGTGTGGTGTCAGTGTAGTGTTGGTGCGACTTACTGTGTGATGTCTTCTCTCCTCTCGGCGGATTGAAAATACCGCAGCGAGGAGAGCTGACATCACTTCCTCTGCCTGTGTTTACATTATACAGGCAGAGGAAGTGCACTGCAGGGAGGGAGCGGATTGGCTGGGAGCGATCTGGAGGGGGCGGACAAAAACGAACAGCTGCCACCTCATCCCGGATCGCTTCTACACCTACAGGGACCGCCGCAAGTACTGGGGGGTTCGATCGGACCCCCGTCCCACGTCTAGGCAGGGACGTACAGGTACGCCAATGTGCCTGTCTGTGCCATTCTGCCGACGTAAATGTACATGCGGTGGTCCTTAAGCAGTTAAATTTAGGACTGGCGGTGAGTGAAGGCCTATGAGTAGTCTCTGAAGGTCAGAAGTAGGGTCGAAACAACTAATCGATAACTAATAGATTATGAAAATTGTAATCTATTCATTTTATAATCGTTTCATTGGCCAGTAACATAATGGGGTTAAAAAAACTAAAATTAGCCCTTTATAATACAAAAAAGCAAATCGCTACTGTAAGTATTACTTTCACTGTCCCACAGTAAAAAAATTAACCCCTTACAGTAGAGGTTGATTATTTGCTCTTTTTGTACTTTTTGTTTTTTTAACCCCATTATGTTACTAAACATCTCAGGCTAGGGTCACACCTCTGTGTTTTGGTGCTTTTTGCAGAAATAATTAAATTTTGATCCTCACAGAGTGGAACTGTGGATCAAATAAGGTATATGTATGCCACGTCCCGAAATTAATTTTAGATAGTTGGATATACACCATGTAACCATACACGAGTGTATTGTAAAATACGGACTTTCTAGGCGTAGTGCGGTTAAAAATTGATTATTTATTACATACAAAAAAGAAAAAACAAAGTATATATTAATTAAAACATAAACTGTCACAAAAAGTGGCAGTTGATTAGCATATGTCAGAGTGAGACAGACCACAAGAAAGTATTTGTATTATTCTATTTTATAGATTTGTGTTAAAAAGCTCCAGAAGAAGCGTCAAAAACGGGAAACATTGTTGGGCCAACCATCGTGCGACACCCCACCTATAGAAACTGTACCGGTTCCCAAAATTCTACATAACTATAGTAGATGTGAAACATCTACGTTTTGGTTACCTTGTGTATATACATGTACAAATACTTTCTTGTGGTCTGTCTCACTCTGACATATGCTAATCAACTGCCACTTTTTGTGACCGTTTGTTTTAATTAATATATACTTTGTTTTTTCTTTTTTGTATGTAATAATCCATTTTTAACCGTACTACGCCTAGAAAGTCCGTATTTTACTATACACTTGTGTATGGTTACATGGTGTATATCCAACTATCTAAAGCTTTTTGCAGAAACACACTACAGTTCATTTACATGTTTTCCTATGGGACACGTTCACATCCATGATTTTTTTTTCAGCTGCTGCGTATTTGGAAAGGGCAAGGACTTTTTATAACAAAATGGTGCTATATTATTTTTTTTTTGCTTCAATATACTTTAATGGAGAAGCTGCAGAAAAGCATGCAATGTGTTTTTGCGGCAATTTGTGTTTTGTAATCTGCCCAACAACATATTGGCCCAAAAAAATAAAAAAATGCAATTTTTATTTTTTATTTTTTTTAAGGCCATCATCCGATTTAATTGAAACCACAATCAGCCAACTAATCGATTTATGAAAATAATAGTTAGTTGTAGCCCTAGTCTGAAGGGTCGTGCTCCATTGAATTTTTTTTTTTAAATAACAAACATGTTATACTTGCCTCCACTTTGCAGCTCGTTTTGCACAGAGTGTCCCCGAACGCTGTCTTCTGGGGTCCCACGGCGGCTGTCTCGGCTCCTCCTCGCAAAAGCTTTCTACCTTCATGCAAGCAAGCTTGCATGGTGGAAAGCTTTTGCGAGCACGCTCCCGTGATACAGCGGCAGCCATAGCCGCCGACTGTATCACTCGGCCCCGCCCCCTGGCGCGCCGCGTCATCCGCTGTGATTGACAGCAGCGCCAGCCAATGCCTGCGCTGCTATCAAACCGCCTAGCCAATCAATGGCCAGGCTAGGAACCGAACAGGATGACGAGCACGCACCCGGGAATTTTGAACGGTCAGGTAAGTAAAACGGGGGCTCGGGGGGGGGGGGGGGGGCGGGGGGGGTGGGGCTTGGTGCTGTCAGATGTTTTTTTACCTTAATGCATAGGATGCATTAAGGTAAAAAAACTTTTTTACCTTTACAACCCCTTTAACTCCTGATCTTCATCTTCCATGGTGCTGCACATGGGGTTATTTATGACACCAGACTTTGATGGCTTGACAGATTAGGAGTAAGGATGAGCTCCGCAAACCCCACGTGCAGAGCCCACCAGGAAGTCTGCGCTAATCACAGGCAATGAGACATTTCCCGATCTCTGCAGCCGCGCATCGGTACAATGTCTAACTGCCTGTAATTAGCGCAGTGCCGACTTCCTGGCGGGCTCTGCACGCTGGAGCTCATCCTTAGGAGCACAAGCAACTGTGACCGTTTTGTATTTATGGCATGCCTTGAATGTAGCTGTTTTGGAAAACAGATCGATGGGTTTCATTTTACTTT
Organism: Rana kukunoris; assembly: GCA_029574335.1. Lineage (NCBI taxonomy): Eukaryota > Metazoa > Chordata > Amphibia > Anura > Ranidae > Rana > Rana kukunoris. Next base: position 109,168,048 of record CM056058.1, read on the forward strand.
AATGTCGACAAATGCTTCTATAATGCACCACTGTTCTATGCTGAGCGTTTATTGTGAGCTTCAGGTAACCTTGTTCACACTATACATGTGCAGCAGATATCTATTTTTGGGTAGTGAAACTGTACTGCAGAGATGAATGAGCTGTCATTTTGTGACCCTTCAATAAAGTAAAAAACAAAACAAAAAAGAAAACGCGCAGTGCGTTTGTAACAATTCTTGGTGAATGCTCACACCCTTACACAATGTACACAGGCATGCATGCATGCATTTTAGTGTGCGCCTGGAGTGAACGAGCCCTAACTCCTGATTATGTTCAATTCAGTATAATGCTTGTTGTACTATTTGACACATTAAATTTTGCAGCTGTATATACTGCACTGTGGTAGTGTTAATAGGAGCTTTGTGTCTGTATTCTGCACAGCTCTGTGAAATATATGTTGGTGCGATATAAAATAATCCTAACACATATAGATGAGCTGGAGTATTCAAGATTTTTTTTCTCACACAAATGCTTGTTTTATCTCAGTTTATAACTGCATTTTCTGAGACTTTATTAGTGACTGTTAAAATGGTTTTCATACAGAGACGCTCCAGATTACCTGAACAGTGTAATTACTGCAATATGTCTCAGGCTGCAGCCCCATTTACAATGGTGAGTCACACAGGCAGAGCAGCACCCTGTGCAGGTAGGTAATGACTAGGAAGGAATTGATGTATTATTTAGAAAGGATTTGTAACATGCGCTGCACACTGTTGTCTTTCAGCTCGCTTCAACCATTCTGGAGCCACATACTGTTACAGTGCTCTGTCCCTGGCATCTCGCAGATTTAGTCAGCTGTGTTTACCTGACAAATTTTTCATCGGCTCTTCGGCGCTTTGCCTTTTTATGGTATTTTAGCTTTTATGTCGGTTGCACAGGACCTAGGCTGTCTTTTTATTCTGGCAAATAATCAAGCCTTTGTGCTCAATCAAAAGTAACAGAATATACAAGATCTGTAAAGTCTATTGCAGATGCCTGTGGCTCAGGGGAGTAGCTATAAATAAGTGGGATCCATAGAAAAATAATTACAGGTCCTCCTAAGCTATCTCTTAGGATCAGTTCCATCTCATTTTAAAATAACATTAAATTCTACTGGTTGCTTTACAAGTAATCTGGCACAAGTGCCTGAACTAAATATATATCAAGTCCGTGTGCTAATTATTTCCTAAATGGTGTTGAGACCTTGATACTTGGTGTAGTAATAAGATATTCAGCTAGAACTGGGTAATGGGGGAAGACATATTGGAATTGTTGTTGTTGGAGGGCTTTAGTTTACTGCTTGAATGCACACAAGGGTGGACTGACAACTTATGGGGGGCCTCCGGGCAATAGAAATTTATGGGGCCCCCGGGCTTACAGATGGCCAGGAGGCAGTGCAGAGGCGGGGCAGCTAAAATCTCAGGATTTTCACATCAAAAGCATGTTGGTTTCAGACATATCAGGACAGATGTAAAAACAATTTTTTTTACATACTGTCCCTGGTTTTACTGAGCCTGGCAACCCTGATGGGGCCCTTGGGCAGTGCCCGAGAGTCCCAATGGTCAGTCCGCCCCTGAATGCACATGACAATGCTTTAATGCACTGTTAATGTAATAATAAAGGGTTACTAAACCCACAACAGTAATAGGCATGTGCATTTCGTTTCGTTCCGAATCGAAATTCGGACGAATTTTCCATTATTCGGACATTCGGATGCATACGAATTTCCGAATTGCTATATTAGCGAAAAATTTCGACCGTTTTCGGAATTCGTTCATTTTCGACCGAATTTCGAAAAAAAAAAAAATGGTCGAAATCGAATTTTTTTTTTTCCGAATTCCGAATCGAATACCCGCGGACTAAATTCGATCGGAATTCGAAAAAAAAAAAAAAAAAAAAAAAATTCGAATTTAATTCGAAAAAAATTCTATTCGAAAAGAGACTATTTGTTTTCTAATCTGGTTGAAATATTTTCGATTTCGACCGTTTTTTTTCGAAATTCGGTCGAAAACGAACGAATTCGAAAAAAGGTCGAAATATTTTCGATTTCGACCGTATTTTTCGAAATTCGGTCGAAAACGAACAAATTCCGAAAACGAATTCAACACATGTAACGAACCTAACTTAACGAAATTTATTAAATGACGAATTGAAACGAAACGAAACAAATTTTTCACTTTTGCACATGCCTAAACAGTAACATCTGTGTGTATATGTAGTAAAAGCATGCTTGTTATACGCCCTGAGGAACCTAAGGGGTTAATCCTCTGCATTGTGTAAAAAAAAAAAGGGCTGTTTGATCCTGTTTTGTGATCCTCCCCCTTCCACTGTACCCAATCTATCTTCTGATAGAACAGAGCCCTAGGAGGCACTCTGCACATGCTCCATTTGGTGTTTAATAGTAGAGTTTTTTGGGGGCGGGGG
>CM056058.1:109172990-109292990 GCA_029574335.1 Rana kukunoris
CAATACACAACATCCCATTTTATTAGAGCTGGCATATAAAATCATCAGGGTGTCACTAACGCAGGCGGTTTCATTCTAGTATCATTTTGGGAGTCCTGTTGTGCCGTTGGATGTATGAGATGGAGGGTGGTGGGAATATATTTTTACACGGAGCACAATTGCACAGTTTTATTGAACATGCTCACTGTTAAAGGCATAGAAAGGAATTTAACATCCTGCCGATGCTTCCTCTAGGTTATCCTCCAAACGTTTTCTTTTTATTTTGTGATGGAAGCAAAAGGCTGATGAAATGCAAAGACTCTGGGCAGTGGGAGCAATGAAAAAGCAGCTGGAGCATTTCTCTGCGGTTACACCTTGTCCGCAAGGAGCGGTAAAAGATTTCCACTTGGCTGCTTTTTCTATTGCCTCCTTGAGAGCGAGAGAGCAGGAGGAAAGTTTCATTGAACAGGATCATATTAAATGGCTAATGCCATCATCTGCTTGCTAGCTGTGACTGTTGCATAGACTGCACAGGAAACATGGCTGAACTACATCCCAAAGTGTGTTCTAATGAGAAATGTTAAGCACCGCAGGTTGGGTTACATGTATCCTTTTTTTTCCCTGCTTGTAAATCTGCTTTTGAGTGGAGAAATATAATTGCAAATGAAGCATCTGTTCTAAATATTTCTTCTTGGTGCAAGGACATTTTGAAGGAAAATAAAAACAAAATATATACAACTTCTACTTTTTATCAGTTTTTTTTTATTGGCTAAATTAAAACCATGTGTGCATTTAGGCAACTGGTTTGAGTTTAGTTAAATCGGGCACCACCCAGTTTTTATGGGGCAGCACATGACTGAGCGATTGTTTTGGGGGGGGGAACAAAGCAACTGGTCACTGCTGTTCTTCCCTAGTCTGAGTGCAGCTCATTCTCTGTTCCATTACAATAATCGGGAACACTTTGGTGACTAGAGAGCTCCTCCTAAAGAGACTGACACTTTGTCTAATCAGGGTAAAGTGACAGGTCCTCTTAAAGAACAGTCCCTTTGCCATCTGATAAGTACCTTCCTTCATGCTCCCATGCACTCAATTCTTTTGTTAGAGCTGGGAATCCAAACTTTGTAAGCCCCTTGTCAGATGGCATTGGAGCTTAAAGCTGAACTCCAGGAATGAGAAAATATTGTTTTAATACAAGAGGCATGTGAATTCTTACTTGAATTTCGGTGTGCTTTGTGTGTTCCAGATCTGTGCAGTAATCAAGTGTGAGACTTTGCCCCTGTGCAGGGGCTTCCTGGTCACTGACTGGTCTTTGTCTCCGCCCCTTCTGTCGTTTTCTGCAGGCAGCCTGTAGTGGGTGGGTCCTGCCGGGTTCCGCCCACAGATCTGCTCTTTGCACAGATTACCCCCCACTCTGTCTTAAACAAAAGCAAGTCTTGTGCTATAGATACGTTTTAGTGACTTGCACCTCCTTCCTCACATCACCATATTACAGGTCTGAGCATAGTTCCCCATACCATGAAAATCCAGGTATCTCCCAAGGATGCTGATGAGTGCACAAAGGTGATTACCTGCCATCTTTGTTTTTCCACCAAAAGAACATGTCGCTTTGCCCATTCAGAGTCACTTTAGAACAGAGGTGGCAAACACAAGGCCCGCGGGCCGAATGCGGCCCTCCAGGCCATTTCATGCGGCCCTCGCACCTCTTCAGTCATCCTCCAGACCCTTACTTTCTGCTTTCAAGCAATGCAGCCAACTTCTTCCCAGCAGCAGCATAAGGAAAGGTGGTGCACTGTAATGTAAGGGAGAGGGGGACTCAACTTATGATGGTGGGGGGGCTCTTGACATCTAATGTAAGGGGAAGGGATGCCCTGGACATATAATCTTACAGATACAACTGGCCCTTTTGAGGGCAACCATAATGCTGATGCGGCCCACGATGAAATTGAGTTTGACACCCCTGCTTTAGAAGTAGAACGTCCATTTTTTTTGTTGTACATTTCTAAAGGTACAAACGCGCACACTCGCACACCTGTTCAACTTCAATTTATGAAGCTAAAGTATAACTAAAGGCAAAACATTTTGTCTTGGTTTTTAATGGAGTGGAGATAAATTGGAACCCCAGTCAGTTTTTATTGCTGGCTGTGCTCCTGTTAAGGCGATTGATCCTCCTCTTTTTTCCTGTTTTACCGTTATCAGTGAAGGGGAAAAAAAAATCCAAATTTTGGGTTGTCCCCAGAAAAGTAATAGAGGCGACATCTTCCAATGGGGACACTCGTTCTGGTGACCTGGACAGGTTCATCTAAGTCGTTATGCCAACAGGGGACAGCTCAGCAAGGCCTCAAGCACCGCTACCAGAAATCCTAGGATCCTCGGCAGGATTTTTAGTGCCGATATATACCGTCGTATTTACCCCAAAATTGGCCCGCTAGCGGTGTGGTTTTAATCCTAGCTAGCGGCAGAAAAAGGGGTTAATACCGCCAGCAATGCGCCTCCGCATGTGTAGGAGTGGTAAACACACTGCACCTTCACAGCTCCAAAGATGCGGCTAGCAGGACTTTTGGAGCGGTCCTGCTAGCGCACCGCTTCAGTGTGAAAGCCTTCAGATTGATGTTTTTTCAGGCGGTATAGCAGCGCTATTTTTAGCGTGAAAACACCTGAAAAATGTGTCTGTGTGAAAGGGGCCTTAGTGAAGATTGGCAGTGGGAGTCCCTGCCATGTGTCAGGATTGTTGTCCTACAAGGCCCTGCCCAATATTTGACTAGGTCCAAGCGGTGATCCCCTGTATAAGAAAAGGACCACGATTTGAAGCACTTCTAAACGGTTACAATAACTCACATTGGATATACTGTAGTGCTCTATTGCAACATTTCTTGCTGCTCGGCTTTTCTAACAGATTTTGTTGCCCAATCCATTAGAAAGCGTCTGCACAGCAGATTGTGTCACCTTCATTTCTCGCTGCCTTTCAGTTTACTTGTGGGTCTCAAGTGGCATTCATTTTCTGTAATGCTTTGGGTTTTGTAACAGTGCTTTCATTCAGCAGCAGTGATTTGTAATCTTTACACATCTGGATAGATTCCTTTACACAGTACTGTAATTCCTGTTTTTTGAGGGAAGAAAATCTTTTCAGTTCAGTGTACGCCATACAAAGAGGGAGATAAATGACGCCTTCCTAAGTTTGGTGGTAGGATGTTGATCCTGTTTTCATTATATGCATAATGGCAAACGATGGCTTTGCAGCGTTCCGGCCTGGACAGTTTCTGGTCTCATTGTCCGTTTGTGAAGAGCAGCCTTTGTCAGCCAGGGCTCTCTGGAGATCTTGGGTTCCCCCTAACATTGATGGGGGTTCCATGAGCAATTGGCAATTTCTACATCTCATGAAAGTAACCAGTGACACAATCTTTTATCCTTCTGTAGGGAGGGGGGGGGGGGGGTTCTTCCCAGTGATCACTGTGTTAAAGGTTGAGAGAAGCCGGTGTAGAGAAGTGTGCTGCAGTGTAGATGAAAATAAAAATCTGAGGATTACATTCTCAAACCAAAATCCAAATTTCTTGTGTACTGTGCCACTAGGGTCATGTCCCTTGCTCTTGCTAGAAGAATATAGATCCAATCTGCGGGGATAGAAGATACAGTCCTGGGTGACTGGGTCATGTTGGACGGATCTGCAGGCTCTTGTATCGTCATGGGTCAGGATTGTTTACTACCTAGTACAAGGGTGTCAAACTGGTGGCCCTCCAGCTGTTGTGGAACTACAAGTCCCGTCATGCTTGTAACTGTCAGCCTTGCAATGCCTCATGGGACTTGTAGTTTTGCAACAGCTGGAGGACCACCAGTTTAAGACCCCTGACCTAGTATGTTTTTTTTTCTTTCCAATGTTGCTGAATTGTAAACCATTTCACTAAGTAGTCATCTTGTATTTATGTGATGTTGTACTCCAGTGCTAAAGGCCCCAGTATGCCTTGGATAGAAGGCCATTAGAGTTATTGATCCCGAGTTGTTATTTTAGTGCCCTGGTAGGAAAGGTATGTGATCATTCATAGCTTACAGTAGCTGTGTATTATATGATTTCCCCCATCTTGTTCTTCACCTATACATTACTGCTGACAGCACTCCAATAACCCCCGGCTCCCCAAGCTCCTTGGCATAGGAATAATGCTTGATTCTAAATTCTTGTGTGAATTCTTTATTTACTTGCAACACGCCTCATGTTATCTCTGTTATTTGTTTTTTCCTCTGGCATGATGCAACTAAAATTCTAGTGCACACTCATTATACCCTGGTGTGCCGCCCCAATTGGGCATATAAGTTCTATAGATTGTGTCATTAACCATTTTCCTATGGACATTTGTTTAGTTCACATGCTGCCATCTAGTGTCCTTTTGTGGTAATGCATTTGTATTTTTAATGTTTCTTTCCCTGATGTATGACACACTTCCTTTGTAATGCTCCACCCCTTCTTCCTGTGATTGTACTTCCTGTGTAATGGAGGCAGCTACAGGGCACATGTATTCCGCATAGTAAGCTACAGACAGTATCATCTTTTGACCGCATAAGTCCCACAACCTATTCAATTGTTGTATCCTGATGTTTGGAATAAAAGAAGCTCTGCGAATAGAATCGGTACTTGGTGAGTTCAAGCTATCTGATGAGGATTGTCCCCAGTGATTATATCTGCTTATACAGGCCAGGCATAGAGGTCTCGCAACAACCGGAGTCGGAATGCCTGGCATGCACAGCGCCAGAGCCTGTGAACTCTGAAGAAACTTGGAGTAAGATGTCAGCTGTGTACGGCCCCACTGCAGGGACTTCGTTCTAAGGTAAGTATTTCATAATGAGCTAGTATGCAGTGCATAGTAGCTCATTATACCTTTGTCTTACAGGTTGCAGTGGCTAAGTGGTTAGCTCTTCTGCCTGGCAGCACTAAAAGGGTTGTTGGTTTTCATCCCAACCTGCTTGGAGTTTGCATGTTCTCCCTGTGCCTGCATGGGTTTCCTCCTACACTCCAAAGTCATACTGTCTAAATTAGCCCTAGTATGTGTATGAATGAATGTGAGTTAGACCACTTATGTGTTTTCATTTCTTTGCGTTTTTTTGGAGCAGCACCATTCGTTTGAATAGGTCCCCCATTTCTCTAAAAGAAGCTCATGTACCAAATCTTGGCACAGAGCCAAGAGCGTTTGCGTTTTTGTCGCAATTGTACCACGATATGCGTTTTTGACAACCGTGGCAAAACCGCACAGCATTTGGGGTGCCAGGAGGAAATCATGGAAACGCTTTTGTCGTGTTTCTGAAATCAGCTGCTTTAAGCATTTTTTTTTTATTATTATTTAAACATTCCGCTCCAGTCTGAGGGCACTCGGGCTTTCACACTGGAGAGGCGCTTTACAGGCGATATTTAGTGCTAAAACGCCTGTAAAGCGCCTGACGTGGCCTTAGGGACATGCGATTGTAGGCTCCATGAGGGCACAGGCTGGTGTGAATGTACAATAGCTCGGTGTTGATGATTGGCACTATATATATATAAATGATCATCAATGTCCCTCATAGTGGGATGTGTTTGGGAAGAGTTTGACTCCTGATCTCTTCCTGTGTTTTTAGTGATCAGGCTGTCGGGGGATACCATTGATCACAGAAGAGGGGGGAGGGGAGGGGGTTGGATCCAGTCCGGGTCTTCCCTCCTCCCGATGTATGTGGTTAGTAGAGGAGAGGGAGGGCTGCACGGGGCTGTCCCCTCCCCCCGGCTGTCTGCTGTACAGAGTCTGGATCGGGCATGTGGAAGTGTCTGCTGAACAGCTGAAGAGGTGGAGGAGGAGGAGGGGAACCGGAGCGGCGTGCATGTGGGGACAAGAGGCGGAAGGGCAGCGCTGCTAATCGAGGACCGGGATCGCTTGCCGCCGCCGTGAGTGTCGATCCGCCTTTGTTGAGGAATCTCCTCCGGATCTGTCTCCTTCTCTCCGGGATCTCTACACTTCCAACCCATGGGGAGCAGCCAGGGCCTGGCCGCAGCTCTAGGACTCCAGGGCTCCACTTCGCAGGCTGGACGAGGCTCGTATCACAGGCAAGTGGTGAGCTCCTCCCCATCCATGGGGGTCTGCAGGACACCAGGCAGCGCCCCCCACTTCATAATCACTTGTATGGGGCCTGGTTGGGGGAGGGGGAGGAGGGGGGTACTTCATGGGGGGGGGGTTTATATATAAAGGTCTGATCTTGGTTGAGCCCACCCAAAGCTGAGCGCTTTCAGCGACTTGAATCGCCCACCACCATCTCATGCCGGCCATACACGCATCTGACCGATCGCCTCAACCAATCAGATTCTGGAGATAATCGATGAGCACATCGCCAATGGTAATCGTGGCGCGTTGGTCTGGCCACTTTCACTGTCAGGAGTTTATCAGCGGAATTAAATATCCAAAGTGATCATTTCACCATCCACATCTTCATGTCCAACACCCTCCCTAAAGATCCGAATGTCACCCTGAAAGTGGTGGGAGAATGATCTGTAATTGCTACAAAATCTCCAACAATCCGATTGGTTCCTGTATGGTCGGCGAGCGATTTTGTTGTTTTTCTGGTGTGGCCATCACAAGAAACACCCGCTCTCTGAAGGATTTAATTTTATTTTCAGAATGCAACAGCAGGGGTGAGACTCCAGAGCACCCTGGATTAGAGCCAGGAAAGGAGATCTGGTTGATGGAGTCCATGGGAAATGAGACTCCAGTGGGGTCAGTTCAAGTTGCTGCCAATTGCCTATAGATGTGCTCTTGTTCTGGGGTGGATGGAGCCTGCCCTATCTGCCCTCTGCTCTCTCTTGGATATTTTGATTGGGGGTCATGCACTGATTTTGATCAGGTGTGGAGAGGTCAGGCATGTCCTTGGATCCTTGTGTACAGCGAAGGGTTAAACATCCCTGTTGGGGGCTTTTTCTGTCTGATGTGGTGGTGGAGGCTGTGCTCCTCTAAGCCATTGGTCTACCTGCTGTAAACACGCACACAGGGCAAAGCGAACAATGGGCTGTGGGCAGAGAGGTTGTGTTTTTGGCCGGGGTCCCTGCCTTTTGAGTACAGAGCCTTGGACTTCAGTCTGTGTCTGTGTGTGTGTGTGGTGTGTGTGCGCCTGCCTGCCTGCCTACGCTGTCCTCTCTTCCCCTCTTCTAATGCTTGGAGTGCAGGAGTGGATCTTGGAATGCCTTTCATGTTTAATTGGAGCAGTATTTGGTGTTAGTCTGTAATGTTTACTCAAACCATGTTCTCAGCTGCAGTGACAGACTGGCCCGACCACTTTCTATTTGCTGAGAAAACCAGCTAGGATTTTTTTTTCTCTCCTCCTCCCTTTCAGCCTGGTGCTTTCTATCCTCTGGAACACATGTGGCTTCACTCATTCACAGCACAGTGTAATGTCTGCTTGGCTTTTCAGCCTCGTGTTTTCTAGGCTGGGGGTGGATTGGAAATGCAGAGTGCAGCTTGGAAACCGCCTGTCCATATTTATCACATCCTTCCAAACTGCTAAGGGATGCCTGTCCAGGGCTGATGGCACTTGACAGTCATAAAGTGTTAAAGCTGCTCGGATTCTCATAAATCGTTGTCGTCTTTTTTTTTTTTTTGTGGTAACTGAAAACTGATTCCAGGCAGATTTTTTATTTCAACATTTTATTTAAAGGCTTTCACTACCTCCAAAGTAGCAGTAAAAGCTTGACCTTCTTTTTTTTTTTTGTTCTATTCGCTTCCACCAAGGAAACCTACAGCATTTACTTTTTATTCTCAGTCTCTTACTTTGTAGTCCTTACTCATCAGAGAGGATGTCACATGACCGCTCATGTCAGCAGTACTCGGTCCCTCTTTACAACTGATATCAGAATTCATTTGCACCCTCTTCCCAGGCTTCCATAAGGGATCATAAACGTGTGCATTAGGGCAGGGTTTTTCAACTCCAGTCCTCAAGGTACACCAACAGGTCATGTTTTCAGGCATTCCATTATTCTGCACAGGTGATTTGATCAGTTTCACTGCCTTAGTAATCACCACAGCCATTTCATCTGAGGGAAATCCTGAAAACTTGACCTGTTGGTGTGCCTTGAGGACTGGAGTTGAAAACCACTGCATTGGGGGCATACAACATAAAATTCTGTGCGAATGAAGCCCAGCTGCCCCACATAGATATAGTTATATAGTTGGTGAGGTTAAAAAAAAAGACTCCAGCCCATCCAGTCCAACCTATGATGTGCGTGTTTGTCAACGGTACATTTTATACCCCTGTATGTTGTGGTCATTAAGGTGCCCATCTAATTGCTTTCTGAAACTAATGACGCTCCCTGCTGATGCCACTGCTTGTGGGAGAGAATTCCACATCCTTACCGCTATAGATCTGAATGGCAGTGAGCAGGTATACACCTGTACCCACATAAACCTATGTACAGTATGTGCAATGTCTTTCAGGGATTGTTTGTATGCTACATGTGGATGTATACATGAGTACTGGCAATGGCATATACCTGCACACAACCATTCATGTCTGTGGGCAGCTGCACACTGCACCTGTGCTTCTCTAGAATGGAAAAATTCCAGACTTTTATGTTATATGCGCCCCTAATGCACCCACAGGTGAGAGCCTTTAAACGGGTAACAAAGTGCATACAGGCCCTATCACAGGCTGAAGTGTGCATGCAAAGGGGGAGGGGGCTCCATGGGGGACCCTGCAGGGCAGTGGAGCCACCTTTTGAGATAGAAATTTATTGCCTCCATTTCTAAGGCAGAATGCAAAAAAGTAAGTTTGCAAAGAGAAAACGTAAGCCCTGCAACATCATTGCACAATGAGGGTTTATTGACACACTTATTTTTATAAGCTAAACAGCAGCACCTGATCAATCGTATTTGGAATGTAGCATTTCCAGGACTCTGTGTAGCAAACATCCTGGTTGATGGACCATGCGGATTCCATGCCCTCCTTGGGTGGTCACCAGTCTTGTAACTTACCCCAGTAGTATCGTGTCAACAGTGGTCTGGCTCGCTCATTTTAGCTGCATATTTGATTGACAGGTCAGGCAGCCTTATTATTGGCCACTTCATTACGGGAACAGTGGTTCAGTTCAGCAGCAGCACGCAATAAGCGGAGATGTTGCTGCTTTGTTGCCTCCTCTGGGTCCCCGGGCAAGTTGAGGTTTTTTTTTTAACCTCTTAAGACCCGGACCAAAATGCAGGTAAAAGACCTTGCCCCTTTTTGCGATTCGGCACTGCGTCGTTTTAACTGAAAATTGCGCGGTCGTGCGACGTGGCTCCCAAACAAAATTGGCGTCCTTTTTTTCCCCACAAATAGAGCTTTCTTTTGGTGGTATTTGATCACCTCTGCGGTTTTTATTTTTTGCGCTATAAACAAAAATAGAGCGACAATTTTGAAATAAATGCAATATTTTTTACTTTTAGCTATAATATCCCCCCAAAATTTATAAAAAAAAATTTCTTTCCTCAGTTTAGGCCGATACGTATTCTTCTACCTATTTTTGGTAAAAAAAATCACAATAAGCGTTTATCGGTTGGTTTTCGAAAAATTTATAGCGTTTACAAAATAAGGGATAGTTTTATTGCATTTTTATTATTTTTTTTTTTTTTTACTACTAATAGCGGCGATCAGCGTTTTTTTTTTTTTCGTACCTGCGACATTATGGCAGACACTTCGGACAATTTTGACACATTTTTGGGACAATTGTCATTTTCACAGCAAAAAATGCATTTAAATTGCATTGTTTACTGTGAAAATGACAGTTGCAGTTTGTGTTAACCACAAGGGGGCACTGTAGGATTTGTGTGTTCCCTGTTTGTGTTTACAACTGTAGGGGGGTGTGGCTGTAGGTGTGACGTTATCGATCACGTCCCCCTATAACAGGGATGACGTGATCGATGCTGCGGCCACAGCAAAGCACGGGGAAGCCGTGTTTACACACGGCTCTCCCCGTTCTTCAGCTCCGGGGACCGATCGCCGCACTCCAGCGGCGATCGGGTCCGCGAGTCCAGCGGTCCCGGACCTTCGGACCGGGTCACGGGAGCGCGCCCGTGACCCACGGCTGGGTACTAGAACCAACGTATATATACGTTGATGTGCCCAGCCGTGCCATTCTGCCGACGTATATGTGCAGTAGGCGGTCCTTAAGAGGTTAAACCAAGTGATATCGCAGGCTATACAGAGATATTTCTAAAAAATTTTAGAAGGTTTTTATTTTTTTGTCACCATTTTAAAATGTACATGGGGCAGGAAATTTTGGTCATAGTTTAGAAGTATCCCGGAGTTCAGCTTTAACTGTTTAACAGGATTTAAGCCCTTAATGATTGATAGAAAGATTATGTACGTTCCAGAACTACTGATGTATGTAAAGTGTTTCCAGATTGCTCATATGTAGGTCTCTTTTTATAATATTTATGTTAACCTATAAAAAGTTACTGTGTCTAAATTCCGAAGCGTTCTGTTTCCTGTGATCGCTCAGGGTCTTTTAGCGGTAGTGAGCGCGGTATGTTTTCCCTGCTGGTTTCACTTTTTGTAGCCAATCCAATAATACTGGACTTGCCAGTTCAGGTGTGAGGTACCACGTTATATTTCAATGTTAAATTCCCCGATCTCCTTTTTAATTGGAATGTGATGTCAGGTTTTGTGGCGAAATCACAGCGGAGGTTTGCTAGTGGCTTTCTGTTTGCCTTGCATCTCCCATAATGCTCTGCTCCCACTTGTGACTTTGAAGTGTCTGTTCTGAAAGGCGTTGGAGAGGTTTGCTTGGTTCTCTTACTGTGTTTGCATCTGACGGGTAGGGTGGAGGCTCGTTAGGTGTTTGTGTAATTTCTTTTTTTTTGTAGCCAATAACATTTTATTTAGGATTATTGAAGGAAACTTTACTTTCATGAGCAAAATGACGTGTAATTGTTATGCAGTTTCATGGTAAAAATGTCTTCTTCAGCCAACTTTGACTCTAAATCTGTAATCATTTCTTATCCTCTCCACACCACTTTTCACCAACAGTCTTCACAGAGCTTACAGTAAATTTACAGGCATCATCTGCAACAGATGACTATTATTGGATACTTTCAAATGTTTACATCGGTGCAGAGGCTATAGATTTTCTGTTTGAAAGACTGCTGTAGTTATTTAGATCAGGGCTTGACAAATTTGCTTTGAATCTAGGAACCAGCTAAAAAAGTTAGGCGCCATTTTTATTTTATTTTTTTGGTATGACTCAGTGATGAGCCCCAGTGTCGTTACTAGGGTTGGTATCGCCCCCCTCCACCAACTATAGACCCCCCTCTCTCATTAAAGACCGACCCACTAAGTACAGACCCCTCTCCCACAGCATAGATCCCCCTCACTAAATATAGACACTGATCAAAGCCCAGGCACCAGGGTGAAATTTCTAGTCGCATTGGCGACCTGGCGCCTGCGATTTGTTGAGCCCTCATTTAGATCTTGACGCACACAATGAACATTTTTTTTTCAGTAGCACCACCCATTGTATAAAGTACAATGTTATGTGTATAGCGGTATGTTATGAGGTGTTTTTTTTTGTAGTATTGGGCAGTTGTGTTGTAGTATCAGTGTTTGCTTCCTTTGAGCATTGACATGGACTTGAAGTGTATGGTTAACAGCCATTGACAAATGCTTGTTAATGGATGTTGCCAGTGCAATAAAATCCATGTTGTATCAATTTGATGCATTGCTATTGACTTCTGTGCAAAAAAATAATTGTGTTGTATTTTTTAAAATGCACTGAGATAGGAACAGAGGCTGTTTTCATTCTGAAGAGTTTAGAGGTATGCGTTTTTAGTGCGTTGAAAATGAATTAACACGCAGCAGTGTAAATGAGCTCTCAGTGATCTGGGCTCCATTAACTTGTCGGTTTTGTGTGTATATTATTACTGAATCTTTACAATTCCCTAATTATAGTGGAATAAAACTGAGCACCATAAACGGTTTAGCCTTATTTTGTTGAGGTATCACTTAAAAAAATAATAATAAAAAAAACAAAAAAACACCCTAGCATTTCTAGCTGTGGCCATCTTAAGTAATGGTAGATGATTCATGTAGCATCTACTTCCTGGAATTAATCCGCCCTTAGCTCAGGCATGCAGGCAGGGGGGTAGGCTTAGCTGAGAAAGCACCACCTACCCTCCGTTTGATGAAAGAATAAATTCCCATGAAGATTTGTGGGGACGTATTGACATAATTTTGGCCTAGGACAGAAACCAAGAAGTAACCGAAGAAACATAAAAGTAAATATCTTAATGTTTCCGAATACTAGCAGCATAGGAATGCAATAATTAATGTTGAGAGTGAGTTTAGTTCAGCTGTAATAAGACTGCCAGAGGGTTTTCTTTATTACAGCCATTCAAAGATCAGAGCAGCCATACATGATCATATCTCCCATCTAATACAGACAGTTCTGTAAACAGTGATCTAATGCTTCTTCTGATGTCCCGGGGTCATTTCCCAGTCTGGCTGGTGAGGCTCACTGTGCTTAACTTGTAATAACAAGTGGAGGCGGCAGGCGGTATTTTTGAGGGGGGAGCGGCAAACCGTGCACCAGCAAGCACCCGTCCAGTTGGTCAGCCACAGGCGGCCTCCCTGACTTTCCTCCACGGGCATCGGGAGCGGGCATCTCCTTCCTCTGCTCAGAAGCTTCCGTCCCCTCCTCCTTCTTGGTGGCCAACCGGAATGCTTCTCCTTTCAGCCAATCCGGAAACGCATCTCACACCCCCACTTCCTGATTGGCGAAGAGGCGATTCAGTGTTAGAATAGCTAATAATTATGGGTGGGCTTCGAACGCAATACGCAGCATTCGGAGCCCACCCTATTTTGAAGCCTATTAGAGCCTCTGGCTCTAATCATGCGCCCGGTGTTCTGAAAGGGGCTGGACGCATGAATAGGGGGTGGCGGCAGGAATGGAAAGGGAAGGCGTCACCCGTGTGGGCTGCCCCTGATAAGAGACCTGAGTGGGATAAGCTTGTATGGGTAAAGTAGGGGAGCTCACTTGTAGAGCACACAGGAAGACCTGTGACCTTCATTCTCTTCTGGTCACACACCGGGCAAACATGGAAAGATCAGAGGAAACCTAGTGCCCTATAAAAAGTGATACATCTTTGTTATAAAGAGTATTGGCAGCCGGTCTAGTTTTTTTAACCTCCCAATCATTGGTGTCGCCTTTTTATGTTTGCTCAAGAAAACATTCATGATGAATTGCAAAAGATTTCATTTGTTTAGTGATGAATGCATTTGTCATGTACAATTTTGTTGTGTTTCTTGTTTAGAAACGTATTACTTATTAGAGTTAACATAACGTAAAAATGCAATCCAGGGACATGGATAAATACACAGATTAGAAATATGAGGGAGCGGTTTTCCTTGATAAAGAATTGATACATTTGTTAATCCAGTCCTGAGATATATACAGCTCTGCCACATCACACGGCCTGTCAGGAGACCCACATTTTCTGCTTCAGTTGAGGAACACAGTGACATTACCCCCCACCCACAGGCTGCTAATTGGGCAGTGAAGGAGCAGCAGATGGCTGATAAGATCATTCCCCTGTTCTCTTCTGTTCCTTTATGGCACAATTGATTGGCTCGCAGAGCTGCCCCGCCTTCTCCCAGGGGGATTGCAAGTGGCTGATGGTAAGGCAAATTCAGCTACTTGCATAAGTTGCTTTATTTTGTTTTTATATCTGCCTGGAGATCGGCTTCAATTTTTACATGGCATGCAACATGTTTACATTCTGTATTTCTATGATTTGTATTCAGTTTTGTACATCCAGCCCTGGCTGTCTGTGAATCGGGGAGTGTGGACAGTAGGCTAAGGCTGGCCATACATTATTATACCATTTTCTCATTCCATTTCCTTTAGATTTACCTTCAGTGCAGGGAGGGGCCTGCCTGATTTACATACACATTGAAAGTGTTTAGGTTTGACCTCATATTTTAGGGTTTTGATGAATCTAAAGGAAAACTGTATAATGTATGGCCAGCCTTACGTTTGTTGTTGTCGGTCTGATCAGTCTTGCAGACTTGTGCTGAGAAAGAGGCGAAGACTCCATAAAGCACAATGTGTTTTTTTTATTCCGTCGGCCTCATTTCCTGGCTGGAGGACATCGAGCATCCTTAATCCTTGGCCTTGCTGACCCCTTCCCTGTCCTTCATTGGATTTAAGTTTTTCAATCAGCATCCCATGTAATCACAGCTTCTCAAAGGCAAGGCACAATTTACATTTTCTAAAACATTGGAAAACAATTGGCCAATTTTCTAGCCTGGTTTAGGGAGCTGTACAGGGGTGCCTGGATCACAGATATAAAACCGTTCACATTGAGGCAAAAAAAGTATTTGATCCCCTGCTGATTTTGTACGTTTACCCACTGACAAGGAAATAATCAGTCTATAATGTTAATGGTCGGTTTAAATATCCCGAAAAAAACGCATTTCAAAAAAGTTATACATTTTTCATTTTAATGAGTGAAATAAATATTTGTTCCCCTATTAATCGGCAGGATTTCTGGCTCCCAGGTGTCTTCTATACAGATAACAAGCTGAGATTAGGAGCACTACAAAATCGGCAGGGGATCAAATACTTTTTTTCCCTCACTGTATTTTATTTGCTTGCCTAGAATTCAGCTTAAGGCCCCTTTCACACTGGGGCGGGAGGTGCGGTGGCGGTATAGCGGCTCTATACTGTCGAAATTGCGGCGGTATTCGGCCGCAAGCAGTGTGGTATTAACCCCTGCTAGCCGCTGAGAAAGTGTTAATACCACCCACAATGCTGGTGGTATAGCTACGGTTTCCCATTGCTTTCAATGGGAAGGAGCGGTAAACGTACCGTTCCAAAGATGCGGCTATCAGGACTTTTGGAGCGGTCCTGCTAGCGCACTGCTCCAGTGTGACAGTCCTCAGGCTTTCACACTGGAGGAACGGCAGCCGCTGTTTAGGGTCAGTTTGCAGGTGTTATTTTTGGCTGCAAACCGCCCCAGTGTGAAAGGGGCCTTGGCCTTACAGGTCATGATTGGAAACAATAGGCGTACTTGTCAGATTTTAGAATCTAATGGGATTTTAAACCTCCGGCAAGAGGAACAGCCAAGCAGAAATTGCACTATACCAGGTGCACACTAAGCATTCAGTGATCGGTTTATGTATTTGTGTTTAGCGGTGTGTATATTTGCAGATCACAATGTCTTGCAATCCTCTTTAGTGTTCACACTAGCCCACGTGCCGCACGGGCCATTTTAGCGTGCACGGGGCTGTGTTTACCCTTTTTTACTAAAGGCACTGCTACCCACCTCCAGGCAGTGTTGTGTGAAATGAATGGTTATGTAAGTCCCCTAGCTGTGAGCCTGTGTTGATCTGCAGATTAATGCAGGTCACTCACTGCACATGGTGTGAATAAGCCTGCTCATGTGGGTGACTACATGTGCCCCCCGATAATCAGATGTGGGCACAAGCACCATGTGCTTTTATACAGGTGCTTACTATGCATTTGCACCCTGGTGTTCTGAGCTTTACCATGAAAGGAAATAACCGTTCTTTGGCAGTTAGTGTCTTGGTAGGGAAATGATTGTGGTAAAAAGCAAAGATTAACCAAACTGTCAGTTATTGGCATCCTCGGTCTCCAGGGTTTACGCTCTGAAATACTGAAATTTGCTCTTTCGCTCGGAGCACACGAGTTCTCGCTGCATTTTGGCCAACAGGGCGCTTGGCAGGCAGCACATGAAATGTTATTTGATCTGCCTTCACAATAAAACAGCCTAGTATTACACCATTTTCCTGCCTTCCTTGTGGCTGTTGAAAGTGGTGCATCAGCTATTGCCGCTCAATAAACTGCTGTGATTGAAGCTGAATACATCAATTTGAATCAGGTTTCAGGGCAAATGTGTATCTGTAATCTTCCTTGGGCACCGTAGAGCTGAATTATGAATAAAGTGCGCCTGTCTTTTTTGAAATTCCAATAAGCGGTAGACATTTGTAATTATGTGCTTGTGTCCTCCCTTCCTCCCCCTGCTCTTTTCCTAGCCGGGTTTTATCTTTTCACTTTTGAACTAGTAAGTCACTGGGTCGATGTTAATCAGATATTCCTCATCCCTTTGCTTCTCTGACATCCCTTCAGGAGGTAAAAATACTTAAAAAAAAAATAAACGCACACCTGCACACACCTACAGTCTCTCTCACGGGAAATACATAATGGATTTGTACACTATTGATGTCTAGACAAATAAAAAAATAAATAAATAAAAAAAAATATATATATATATATATATATATATATATATATATAAAATATATTTTACTCCACTAAATATAGAATGTAGCAGAATATTTTTGTAGTCGTTTATCCAGCCTGCAGGGGGAGCGCTGATCTCCTCCTTTTCATATGCAAAGCAATGCATCGCTCCCAGCTATGCTGAAAGATGACATGTTCACAGAAATCAAATAAGCTTTATGTTATACGGAGGGAACAATAGTATATTCTGGTCCTCTTATAGTGCCAGTAACACCTGTTTGTTGGAAAACAATACACTACAGTCTCTAATCGTGTTAAATGGCCACAAAGGTGCCTGGTAACCAAAGGCAATGTCCTCTTTGTTTATGCAATGGGAAACCTGGGAGAGGTCAGAGCAGCACATTTGTGTTTCTGGTGGGGGAGGAGGGGGGTTTACACACACACACACACACACACACACACACACACACACACACACACACACACACACACACACACACACACACACACACACACACACACACACACACACACACACACACACACACACACACACACACACACACACACACACACTGCTGGTAGATGATGCATGTATTTCATGTTTCCAGTGCAGTGCTCTGGACAATCAGAACTGCACCTTCAGCCTTGTTTTTTGTTGGCGCCCTGTGTGTGTGTGTATGAGATGTGTGTATATATATCTTCCTCTGTTTGCTTTGTGTTTATTGGCTCTTTGTCATCAAATCAAGTTGATCTGTGACAGCTGGATTTTAGTCTGCTGGCTCTCCAGTGTTAAGCCTTTGGTTTGCTATGATCACATTCTCTTTTCCTTGTAGTCTGTCATTCTCTTGTCTGCACTTTGTACATAATATTCTATGATACATTGCTTGCACGCTTGACACGTTCCATAGGCTTTTATAGCCTGTAATAGTGTATTAATCAATATGTCTTCAAGCAGTGTACAGCTTTTTCCAAGCTGGAAGGTCAATATTGCCTCATGAATTATATCTTGGCACATAACATAAAATCTCAAGGTAGGATGTGTGATTTCAGGGAGGGAGGGAAGTCTGTTCTGCTGAAAGTGTGTGTTTGTATTCGAGTGCTGAATAGTCCCTATAGCTTAGATAAAAATAGATCAACGTACTGGCTAATGTGCTGTAAATTACATCTTGTGCCAGCTGTAGTCCAGCAACGTATGCAATGCTTCCAGATGATATCTCTGGGAATTCTCAATGGATACACTGGGGCTAATGGTCTGAAAGGAAGGATTCCATTCTCACCATTGTAACCTCTTAAATCAGTTTAAACCTGGACTGTAAAAAAGAAAAAGCTGATTGGCTTTTATGAACCATACAGACTTTTTGGGTAGTATAACACAAGGAGTGGTGGGATGGTAAGCAGTGTAATGCACTGGGACCAGGACTGTTGGTACTGCAACGCACACCAGGCACTGCGTTGTAATGCAGCACCTCAGCGGCTGGTGTGAATGGATCCGTTCTCTCTTAGCACGTTCGATAACCGGCCATTCTAGGATATGTATGCTATGTCAGGAAGGGAAATTAACTTGCACAAATATAGTTAACCATGGCAACATGCCAGAATTTCATCAGTTTGAGCTCCGCAAACTAGAAGGTATAACATTAAAGGTTACATCAAGGGAGTCGGGGACTAAAGGTTTCAAAAAGCTTTCAGCCTAATGCCGCGTACACACGGTCGTTTTTTGCGATGAAAAAAAACGACGTTTTTTGTGAAGTTAAAAAACTACGTTTTTGAAACGTCACTTTCAAAGACGATGTTGCATACACACCATCGTTTTTTTCACAAAAAACGAGGTTACGTTCACCACACTTTTCCATTGAAGCTCGCTTCATAACTAGCTTCTGGGCATGCGCGGGTTGAAAAACGTCGTTTTAAACAACGTTTTTGCTACACACGGTGACTTTTTGTGAAACAAAAAACGACGTTTTGAAAAACGACACAAAAAATTCAAGCATGTTGGAATTTTTTTTGGGTCGTTTTTTTAAGACAAAAAACGACGTTTTGCCCACACACAATCAATTTAAATGACGTTTTAAAAAACGTTTTTTTTCATCGCAAAAAACGACCGTGTGTATGCGGCATAAGGCTGCGTAGTAAAGCCTTTCGAACAAAAGGTATTCACTTATTCCATCGCATATTACCAAAATGGGATGATTATTTTCAGAACAGTGCCGGTGGAGCCATGCAAATCATTGGGGATGCATAGAACCCCTGTGCATCCCGTTGCAGGTAAACATAACCCTGCACGGGCGTACGATATAGTACACCTCGTGAACAAGGCCATATTTTGTGTCTGGTGCTGAATGGCTTCCCCTCTACATAGTATCCACAGGAACCTGGGAAAAGTGTGTGGGCGGCTAAGGCTCGATAGCGGGGGCAGGTACTAAGTGTTGGGGGTGTGGCCTGGTCAGAGTCCAGGCTGAGGTTGCCACTCCATTCCAGTAGGGCCCAGTAGATGTGTGACTTCCTGGAGTTGCCCTCCCTTTCTTGAACATAGTATGCACAGTTCTGTCTCCATACACAGGGCACCTTGTATTTATTTTATTTTTTTAGTAAATACCTTGAATTCTCTGATTAGATGAGGTGGATATTGTGACCTCACTATCCTGCAACTCCAACACCCAATCAGAGACGAGGAGTTGAGCAACTGGCAGCAGTGATGAGCGAGCACCCCCCAGGGGTTTCTGTGCATAATGGAAGCTGCTTGGCTTGGAACCCACAAGGTTGCTGCAGGCTAAAAGCCCTTCAAAAAATTCAGATCAAAAGCAACATCAGGGCACAGCTGCACAGCGACTGGAAGCGACGCTGCGGCTCTAACTTACGGACGAGTCGGGTGAGATGGAGACTTGGGGGACGGAGGGGCATGGATACACATTGATTAGCCATGACAGTTGATGTGCCTTATGTTTTTAATGTACTTGTGAGTAGCATTTTGAGGAAAATATTTTATTTGTTATGGTAATACACTATTGGAGTTTTTCTTCTCTAAAGGACCATTTGAAGTGAAAGTGAATTTTGCCCATCATTTACATGTGAGGCAAAACGATCTAGTAAGTGAAACTCTCATTGGGGAGCGTGTTTGGAATTGAAGTGACATCTGCACTGTATTTTGATTTCATTCTCATCACTTTCATCTATTCATGGGACTGTTTGGGACTTGTTCACTAATAGACACTCAATATATTTGGCGCCTTCTGAAACCTATCTGTGTTAGACAGTTGTAAACAAGGCGAAGACCTGCACAGGCACCGAGATTTACATAATGCCCAAACAAAGATGGCTCCATCCTTTTGGAGGAAAAGGGAGATAAAGACACTCTCAGGGCAAACAATGTGGCCCCTGTGAGAATATCTGTAGAGGACAGGCTTTGTGTGCAAGTAAATGCAAACCGCCATACACTTTAGCCTATCATTGATTTGTACAGCCTTCCTGACTGGCTGATCTGAAACTTCTGGCAGTACCTGCTGCAGGAATACACACTGAGCATGGGGGTGTATGGCACTAATTGGTCATGTACATGAACCCTTATGCCGCATACACACGATCTGAATTTCAAACAACAAATGTTCGATGTGTACTTTTGGTCGGATATTCCAACCGTGTGTTGGCTCCATCGGACATTTGCTGTGGGAATTTCTAACAAATGTTTGAGAGCTAGTTCTCAATTTTTCCGACAACAAAATTTCTTGTCGGAAATTCCAATCGTCTGTGTGCAATTCCGACGCACAAAAATCCTACGCATGCTCAGGATCATTGAACTTCATTTTTCTCGTCTCGTCGTAGTGTTGTACATCACCGCGTTCTTGACGTTCGGATTTTCAAACAACATTTGTGTGACCGTGTGTATGCAACACAAGTTTGAGCCAACATTTTGTTGGAAAAAAATCTGAGTGGTGTTGGTACCCCTTATCAAAATATGATGACTCAAAATGGATTTCCAGTTTAGATAGGAACGTCCCCTATAGGCTTTTGTGTACCCCGGCAGGACCGGTGCCTCAAAGACAATGACCCAACTTTTTTTTTTTATCCCTTGGCTGTGTAGGTCTCCTTATTGACAGATGGCCATTTGGATTTCTATTATATTGTCACACAGTGTCTGCATATGTTGTGCCTTTGCTCTGGTAATAATCTCAACCCCTGTACCTTTTTCTGAAGTAGTGGTTGTCTTTTCAGTTTCTCCCTTCTATTGTGCATATTTGACGGTTACAACATGTTGACACAATCTGGGCACAAGCTAACAAGATGGTACAAGCTGTTGACTTTTGTTCTACAGCATCACTGTGTAAACATATTTTAGGAAAGAAAGCAAATAGTTATTTGGAAATTAATCCCCTTTTCATTTGCTACAGAATTGCTTACTGAATAAAACCGTATCAAGCACACACTTCTATCTTAATGAATTGTTTTATTGTGTAGAACAGCAACATACAGTAAAGGCAAGTTTTTGTGAAAAGAAAACTGACCGATCCCCTGTACCAACACAAGCAATGTTGGTGTGGCAATCTCCTACTGTTCTGTTGTGTTATGACAAGGAGAACCTGCTGAACTGGCCAATTTTTTTCACCCAGCTTAAAGCTGGGTACACACTACTAGCCTTTTTTTTTTTTAAACCCAGTGGACTGAATGGAAAAAAACCTGCAAAGCTCGGTAGGAGCCTCTGTACGAAATATCCAATGTTAGTACAGCGATCTCCCCTGCTGAGCTATTGTTCCGACAGGACTCGGAACACACTGGTCAGCGATCTCAGCTGATCGAATGCCGATTGGCAGAACCTTTTTCAGTCATGCTCCTTTGACAGAAGCCTGTGTGTTTGTCAGACCAGCTGCAGTACAAAGGCGGGTTCCTACTGAACCCGGACGATGCCGCCCGACATTCAGCATGCGAGTACAGCTCAAGGAGGTTCCTCACTCTGGGGGAACACTTCTCCTTTTGGGTAAAATTTGCGTGGGAGTTTTACCCACAAGACTTGGGTGACAAGGACAGAGCGTTGTCTTCCTATAGCTGGAAGGGCCATAAATAAGGGCCTTCATGTGAGATTCTTTAGACCACTTATAAAGTGAAATGGCTTATTCTACTTCCCTTTTTGTAATGCTTGGTTCATTTGGTATGTGTTCTATAGCCTTGTATTGACGGAGATCAGAAAAATGTAAAGAATCAGATCTCATGACAGTGCTTACTTAAAATGCTCGCCTGTTGGCACAGTGACTCTTGTATCTGAAGGGGAGGTTGGCGTAACTCCATTTCTGTAAAGCTTCAATGCTGTTGCTTTTCGTTTCCTTAGAGGACCAGCGTCTTTGAAGTATCTGCAGGTTGTGAAAGAATTTTCTTTGAAATAGCCATCTTTTGGTAAAGTATCCTCCATGGTCCTAAAATTGTTTCTGAATATAATATTTCCTCCATGCAACTGCAGGAGATGAAAAGTCTAAAGCCTCTGCAATAATACGGTATTGTAAGATCATGGATCAGTATTATCAGGGTTGGGCTGTGCATGCTGCTAGAGTTATTTCAGGAGTACTTGTTGATTCTTGGTGTACTTTCACATCACACCTTTCATGTGTTTACAATGGAATTCAATGATTTCTACCCTTCCTGTGTTTGCATTTGATGTTATTGCATTGTAAAAGGATATTAAAAGCAAGCTACAGTTGTTTTAACTTATGAATAAGTACATGTTTGTTTTTGTGAATTCTAAAAGCATTGTGAGATACCGATACTTTTTTTTTTTTAAATCTCATGTGACAGTGGCACATGTGTCGGTAGTTTTTTATTTTATTTTTTACAATTCATTTTTTTTTTTTTATCAGCCCTGTGGGTGGGCTTTGGTGAGATATCAGGGGTCTTAACAGACCTCTGACATCTCCCCTTTGAGACAAAGGAAAGGGACTAAGGACACAGATTCCCCAGTCCCTTTCTCAGCTGGACTAGGGACACAGATTCCCCAGTCCCTTTCTCAGCTGGACTAGGGACACCGATTCCCCAGTCCCTTTCTCAGCTGCACTGAAAATGAATGGAGAGAAGACAGCAGCTCCTTTTTTTTATTTTTTTACCTGGGTTTTGGCTCATATTAGCTTCCTGCAGTCCCTGTACTGCAGAGCTTACACTGGCGATGGAGAGGCAGCACAGTTAAACCGAATGTTGTACTGCACTGAAAATGATATGCTGAGAGCAGAGTGATAAAAAGATGAACTTGTCAAGTGTTATGGAACTGCAGCAGAAAATGTCCCCTCCGCCATCAGCCCAGGGTGTGTAGCAGAACTGTGTAAATTTCAGGTCAGAATGGACATACAAATCCCTTGGCAGATAAAACTGGGTGTATAATCCATACATATAGAGGAAATCAACCTTGTGATCCATAAGATTAACGCCTTGGACCTCTACAAACTTAATTTTAGGGCTGCAACTATTGATTATTTTCATAATCAATCAGTAGGCCGCTTGTTTTGATCGGTTAATATTTAAACCTTAAAAAAAAAAAGGGAAGGTGATTTTGCAGCGATTTGCATTTAAAAAAAAAAATTTTGGGACAATTTGTTGGGCAGATTAAAAAAACACAAATTGCCGCAAAAACGCATTACACGCTTTTCTGCAGCTTCTCTATTGAAGTATATTGAACCAAAAAAAAAGCACTGTTTTGCATTAAAAAGTCCCTGCCCTTTACAAATACGCAGCACCTGAAAAAAGCATGGATGTGAACGTGTCCCTATAGGAAAACATGTAAATGAACTGTAGTGTGTTTCTGCTAAAAACACCAAAAATGAGGCCTGAGATGTTTAGTAACAGGGTTAAAAAAATAAAAAATAAATTGGTACAAAAAGCAAATAATCACTACTGTAAGGGGTTCTGTTTTTGCTGTGGGACAGTGAAGGTAACATTTACTGTAGGGATTTCCTCTTTTTGTACTATAAAGGGGTATTTTTTTTTTTTTTCAACCCCATTATGTTGTTGACCGTTTAATCGATTTATGAAAATGGTAATCAATTAATTTCATAATAGATTAGTCGTTTTGGCCCTGCTTCACTTAAAGGAGTATTCCGAAGCAAAGTTTTCCTAGGGGAAAAAGAGCATCATACAAAGTTATAATACATTTAAATGTACTCACGTTTTCCTTGTGGTCTTCTTCCCGGTCTTCTTCTCCTTTTTCTCTCCGGCCGGAAGTTGTCTTTTGATGACACTCGACTTTCTTTTCTTCCTCGTCCGTCGCCATCTTAGCCCGGTGACTCATCAATCCCATGAGTCACCGCGGGCTGCGCCGGCCTCCCCGCCCGGAGTCGAATACTCCCCCTTACTAATTTATTCATGTATGCGCTGAGCTGAGCTGCCATTGGCTCAGCACAGCAAACGCCTATTGGTGCTCTGTCATCCAATCAGCGGTTACGTACCGCGCATGCGCTACTCTGCATCTAGGAAGGGAAGCTGTCATTTGTCCCTATACAGTATTCCTACTAAGCCCCCATACCCTGCTCTCTCTGCAACCATGCCATCCGCTCTCTCTCTGCCCCACACCCTGCTATCTGCCCCACACCCTGCTATCTGCCCCACACCCTGCTATCTGCCCCACACCCAGCTATCTGCCCCACACCCTGCTATCTGCCCCACACCCTGCTATCTGCCCCACACCCTGCTATCTGCCCCACACCCAGCTATCTGCCCCACACCCAGCTATCTGCCCCACACCCTGCTATCTGCCCCACACCCTGCTATCTGCCCCACACCCAGCTATCTGCCCCACACCCTGCTATCTGCCCCACACCCAGCTATCTGCCCCACACCCAGCTATCTGCCCCACACCCTGCTATCTGCCCCACACCCTGCTATCTGCCCCACACCCTGCTATCTGCCCCACACCCTGCTATCTGCCCCACACCCTGCTATCTGCCCCACACCCTGCTATCTGCCCCACACTCAGCTATCTGCCCCACACCCTGCTATCTGCCCCACACCCTGCTATCTGCCCCACACTCAGCTATCTGCCCCACACCCTGCTATCTGCCCCACACTCAGCTATCTGCCCCACACCCAGCTATCTGCCCCACACCCAGCTATCTGCCCTGCTATCTGCCCCGCACCGAGCTATCTGCCCCGCACCCTGCTATCTGCCCCGCACCCAGCTATCTGCCCCGCACCCAGCTATCTGCCCCGCACCCAGCTATCTGCCCCGCACCCAGCTATCTGCCCCGCACCCTGCTATCTGCCCCGCACCCTGCTATCTGCCCCGCACCCAGCTATCTGCCCCGCACCCAGCTATCTGCCCCGCACCCTGCTATCTGCCCCGCACCCAGCTATCTGCCCCGCACCCAGCTATCTGCCCTGCTATCTGCCCCGCACCGAGCTATCTGCCCCGCACCCTGCTATCTGCCCCGCACCCAGCTATCTGCCCCGCACCCAGCTATCTGCCCCGCACCCAGCTATCTGCCCCGCACCCAGCTATCTGCCCCGCACCCAGCTATCTGCCCTGCTATCTGCCCCACACCGAGCTATCTGCCCCACACCGAGCTATCTGCCCCACACCGAGCTATCTGCCCCACACCGAGCTATCTGCCCCGCACCCAGCTATCTGCCCCGCACCCAGCTATCTGCCCCGCACCCTGCTATCTGCCCCGCACCCTGCTATCTGCCCCACACCGAGCTATCTGCCCCACACCGAGCTATCTGCCCAAAAACCGAGCTCTCTGCCCCACACCGAGCTATCTGCCCCGCACCCAGCTATCTGCCCCGCACCCAGCTATCTGCCCTGCTATCTGCCCCACACCGAGCTATCTGCCCCGCACCGAGCTATCTGCCCCGCACCCTGCTATCTGCCCCGCACCCAGCTATCTGCCCCGCACCCAGCTATCTGCCCCGCACCCAGCTATCTGCCCCGCACCCAGCTATCTGCCCCGCACCCAGCTATCTGCCCCGCACCCAGCTATCTGCCCCGCACCCATCTGCCCCGCACCCAGCTATCTGCCCCGCACCCAGCTATCTGCCCTGCTATCTGCTATCTGCCCCGCACCCAGCTATCTGCCCCGCACCCAGCTATCTGCCCCGCACCCAGCTATCTGCCCCGCACCCAGCTATCTGCCCCTATCTGCCCCACACCCTGCTATCTGCCCCACACCGAGCTATCTGCCCCACACCGAGCTATCTGCCCCACAAGCTATCTGCCCCACACCGAGCTATCTGCCCCGCACCCTGCTATCTGCCCCGCACCCAGCTATCTGCCCCACACCGAGCTATCTGCCCCACACCGAGCTATCTGCCCCACACCGAGCTATCTGCCCCACACCGAGCTATCTGCCCCGCACCCTGCTATCTGCCCCACACCCTGCTATCTGCCCCACACCCTGCTATCTGCCCCACACCCAGCTATCTGCCCCACACCCTGCTATCTGCCCCACACTCAGCTATCTGCCCCACACCCTGCTATCTGCCCCACACCAGCTATCTGCCCCACACCCAGCTATCTGCCCCACACCCTGCTATCTGCCCCACACCCTGCTATCTGCCCCACACCCTGCTATCTGCCCCACACCCAGCTATCTGCCCCACACCCAGCTATCTGCCCCACACCCTGCTATCTGCCCCACACCGAGCTATCTGCCCCACACCAGCTATCTGCCCCACACCCAGCTATCTGCCCCACACAGCTATCTGCCCTGCTATCTGCCCCGCACCGAGCTATCTGCCCCGCACCCTGCTATCTGCCCCGCACCCAGCTATCTGCCCCGCACCCAGCTATCTGCCCCGCACCCAGCTATCTGCCCCGCACCCAGCTATCTGCCCCGCACCCTGCTATCTGCCCCACACCGAGCTATCTGCCCCACACCGAGCTATCTGCCCCCGAGCTATCTGCCCCACACCGAGCTATCTGCCCCGCACCCAGCTATCTGCCCCGCACCCAGCTATCTGCCCTGCTATCTGCCCCACACCGAGCTATCTGCCCCGCACCGAGCTATCTGCCCCGCACCCTGCTATCTGCCCCGCACCCAGCTATCTGCCCCGCACCCAGCTATCTGCCCCGCACCCAGCTATCTGCCCCGCACCCAGCTATCTGCCCCGCACCCAGCTATCTGCCCCGCACCCAGCTATCTGCCCCGCACCCAGCTATCTGCCCCGCACCCAGCTATCTGCCCTGCTATCTGCCCCACACCGAGCTATCTGCCCCACACCGAGCTATCTGCCCCACACCGAGCTATCTGCCCCACACCGAGCTATCTGCCCCGCACCCAGCTATCTGCCCCGCACCCTGCTATCTGCCCCGCACCCTGCTATCTGCCCCGCACCCAGCTATCTGCCCCACACCCCCAGCTATCTGCCCCACACCGAGCTATCTGCCCCGCAGCTATCTGCCCCACACCGCAGCTATCTGCCCCGCACCCAGCTATCTGCCCCGCACCCAGCTATCTGCCCTATCTGCTATCTGCCCCACACCGAGCTATCTGCCCCGCTATCTGCCCCGCACCCAGCTATCTGCCCCGCACCCTGCTATCTGCCCCGCACCCAGCTATCTGCCCCGCACCGCTATCTGCCCCGCACCCAGCTATCTGCCCACCCAGCTATCTGCCCCGCACCCAGCTATCTGCCCCGCACCCAGCTATCTGCCCCGCACCCAGCTATCTGCCCCGCACCCAGCTATCTGCCCTGCTATCTGCCCCACACCGAGCTATCTGCCCCACACCGCACCCCCACACCGAGCTATCTGCCCCGCACCGAGCTATCTGCCCCGCACCCAGCTATCTGCCCCGCACCCAGCTATCTGCCCCGCACCCAGCTATCTGCCCCGCACCCAGCTATCTGCCCCGCACCCAGCTATCTGCCCCGCACCCAGCTATCTGCCCCGCACCCAGCTATCTGCCCCGCACCGAGCTATCTGCCCCGCACCCAGCTATCTGCCCCGCACCCAGCTATCTGCCCTGCTATCTGCCCCACACCGAGCTATCTGCCCCGCACCCTGCTATCTGCCCCGCACCCAGCTATCTGCCCCGCACCCAGCTATCTGCCCCGCACTGCCCCGCACCCAGCTATCTGCCCCGCACCCAGCTATCTGCCCCGCACCCAGCTGCTATCTGCCCCACACCCTGCTATCTGCCCCACACCGAGCTATCTGCCCCGCACACCGAGCTATCTGCCCCGCACACCGCCCCGCACCCAGCTATCTGCCCCGCACACCGAGCTATCTGCCCCGCACCCTGCTATCTGCCCCGCACCCAGCTATCTGCTATCTGCCCCGCACCCTATCTGCTATCTGCCCCGCACCCAGCTATCTGCCCCGCACCCAGCTATCTGCCCCGCACCCAGCTATCTGCCCCGCACCCAGCTATCTGCCCCGCACCCAGCTATCTGCCCTGCTATCTGCCCCGCACCGATCTGCCCCGCACCCAGCTATCTGCCCCACACCCAGCTATCTGCCCCACACCCAGCTATCTGCCCCACACCGCTATCTGCCCCACACCGAGCTATCTGCCCCACACCGAGCTATCTGCCCCACACCGAGCTATCTGCCCCACACCGAGCTATCTGCCCCGCACCGAGCTATCTGCCCCGCACCCTGCTATCTGCCCCGCACCGAGCTGCCCCACACCCAGCTATCTGCCCCGCACCGAGCTATCTGCCCCACACCGAGCTATCTGCCCCACACCCAGCTATCTGCCCCACACCGAGCTATCTGCCCCACACCGAGCTATCTGCCCCGCACCCCCACACCCAGCTGCCCCACACCGAGCTATCTGTATAGCATGCTCATACATAGAAATACTGTAAGGGAATGCTGTGACTTGTAGTTTTACTCCTGAGGTAATAAGCATTTCAATATAAATACATATAATGAAATGCTGCTTACATCAAGGGGAGAACTACAAGTCACAGCATGCCAATACAATATTTTTATGTATGTGAATGCTGTGACTTGTAGTTTTGGCTAAGGGAAGTAACATATGAAGGGGTTGTGTATATTCTAGTTTATTTTACCATGATGCGATGGTGATTGGTGCACAACTTCAGATTCTTCTGACGCTGCTGATTTAGGACTAGAGCATCTAGTAATGTAAGCTTTACGTGCTTACATTGCTAGATGCACGCTGGGGGGGGGGGGGGGGGCAAAAGATCATTGGAGCTCGGCTATCCAATAGAAGAGGACGCTTTTTAGGAGGCAGGGATAGGGAAATAGGTGAGAGAGAAGGGGCGTGAAATATTATAATTTAGGGAGGGGTCCGAGCGGGGGAGTTACAGGGGGAGGGAAGGTGATTACAGGAAGAGAGGAGCAGGCATGCTGGGAGAGCCTGTATTATCATGGTGGCCGTGGATGAGAACCAGGAAGTAAAGAAAACTAACAGAGGGAATAAAAAAAGAACTGCTGGGACGATTTTCATGAGAGTGACTTCTTTTAAAAGGTATTTTTATTGGCTACAATCTGGCATGTTGTGGAATGTGGCTTCAGACTACTCCTTTAAATGATGCAACAAAATCTGGTCCAACGAAGACCCACCCTGGCCTCTAGCATGTGGTGCAGGCCTGAGATTTCCCTTTATTTTCTGGCTCAGATCACCACAATAAAAACTGACAGATGTTCTAATCCCTCCCCACTTGGAACTTTAGTTACACTTTTAGTTTTAGGTGGACTAGAACCTAAGAGCACCCAAATATATGTAATTGCTTGGTGTCCCTGAAAATACTTTTTCTTTCGAAAACTTCATAACTTAGCCAGGTTTATATCTTAGATGAATGTGTATCCATAAAAGCCTAACCACAATTAGGAAAGAAGTATGAATTTTCACTTCTGTAGTATTTCAGCCTTTGTGTTAGTGGTAATGTGCCTTTACAGCTTTTAAAAGCTGGATTCAAGTGTATAAAACATGTAGCTTTAATTGGTTTTCATCTCAGAACTGTGTAGCAAATAAAACGGGCTTCTGGAAAAGAATATGCTATTAACAAGGCAGGGCAGACAGGGTTATAGCTCTCAATTCAATGTTCAATCCATCCAAAAAAGGCATGGAAACTTCCCTGGGTTGCTCTGACATTGCAGTAATTACATAAACAGGGATGTTCTGATTACACCTTTAATCCCATCCATTTTGTAAATTGAGTTTCAAACGCTGGCTTTAGACGCATTAATTACAGATCTTGTGTTTGGAGCTTGTGCCTCTGTAGAAAGCACTCAAGCCAGGTATACAAGGGGATTGTGTCCTCTGTTCTACTTGTTGAGAAATGTTGTATAGTTTCTAGCTAATATTAGGCAGGGCTGAACTAAACCAATCGGAGGAGTCCGATAAGCAGTGAAACAAAAAACGAAGGCTCAATTTTTAGGCTTCAAATCAATTTTTTTAATGACGGTGTCCTTTCTGACCTTTCCTGCCAATGCTAGTTGGCAAACTGTCATGGCTGACCTTCTGCCTGCAATAATTTTAGATGGCCTATGGTTATAAAGGCTTCTGATTTTCTTTATACAAGTCAGCAGGTGTAGTCCCCACATTTCTTTTACGCTTCTAGATTTCGGTTTGAGAGGGTCCTGAATTCTACGTTGAGTTGACGGCCTCTGTTGTCAACCACGAAAGTAATATATTGTAAGCCAAGAACTTTAACGCACAAATCCAGCAGATTGTCTCATTGGTTAACTTTGTTAGTCTCTCACTATGTGTGAAGGTATAGATATTGTTGGCAGATAATTCATTATAGATGGTTCAGCAGGAAGAGCTGGTATGAAATTAGTATAGAGTACAGAGTAATATTCTGGTGTTGGAATCATTACACAGAAACCCCTGAGCGATTTTCTAGTGGGTAAACTTTCTGCATCTATCAAAAGCTAAAATACTTGGTAATAGTAAAGTCTTGTCTCTCCTGGCCCCTCCCTCCTGTTGAGTGTCCCCATAGCAACTGGCTTGCTATGGGGGCACCTGAGCTGCGGCTCTGTGTCCCCATTCAGATACTGAGCCATAGTTTGACCCCACCCCTCTCTCCCTCAGATCAATCAGGAGGGAGAGTCCCAGATGGCGGAGGCACTCTGCACAACACTGGCTAAAGCAAGTATGAGGGGAGCTGCTGCACACAGAACTGTTTTTTTTTTTTTTTCTTAGCATGCATGAAAACAACAAAAAAAAAACCTGCCTTTACAACCACTTTAAGGCAGTCATTGCTTTGGTCCAGTTTTGGCCATTGTAACTGCTTATACCTTACCTATGTGATCTATTTAGAAGCTGAAAATCAGTGTAGCGGGCACTGCTACTATAGTGATTTCCATTAGCTTTCATTTTCTGGGTGGCACTTGTGCTGAGGGGCTGACTTTTTGTGTTTAGAATGTTACCAGGGCACGGGACCTGGGAAATGAATGGAATTCACTGTAGTAGGGGTGCCTACTACACTCATGACTTTTATTTTTTTTATTTATTTATGGCAGAAGAAAATCTATGGATATATAGATATATATTACATATATATTTTTACACTAGCAGTTTTAAAAACACTGCTAACATAGCTGGAATAAGAGTATTTTTATATTTACCTGAGCTTCTTTGGCATTTCCATAGAAGATCCTGTATTGACAAGCTGGCTCCACCCAGTGTGTTTTTAGGCAAGTTCTCTTTAATAAGTGCAGGAAATGTCCATTTGGTTTTCACAAGACCCAGAAGAGCATTAGATTTAAATTTATGATCTTGAGTTGTGCATGCTGTACAACATCTTCCTCTCATTTATAATTAATGATGATAATTTGCAATACAGAGCAGGCAGAAATCCTGAGGATGTGGCTCTTATAAACTCTCACATTTCTGTGGGTGTTTAGGATAAGCCAGGCATCCTGCGCCGTGGTTTAGATGGTTGCATAAACACAAGTTTCCAGGTCTTGCAATAAAAACGGCTTACCTTTTTACTTAGCCCTGATCATAAAAAAAAGGAAAAACAGAAATGCACAGCCACCCCATGCATTTACCTTTGATGCATTAGGAGAATCTACAATCTCATAAAAGCACAATGGAAGTGTGGTATAAGAAAATTGTATGTGTAAATTTAGAAAAGGTAACTCTCTCAAGGATAACTCAAAATATGCAAATATTTTTTCAAAAGTCAGATTATGGTAAATATTTCTAAAAACATTAATATAATTCTTTGTCATATTCCCAGGGCTCAGTTTATGTTTACCTGGCTAAACTGATCTACTTTTCTGAAAATATTTTACAAAGCTCAATAGCTCAAGCTAAACATTACATATGCAAGTGATTTCCCCTCCCTTGTGAACGCATAGTATGAATTTTTTTTTTTAACAGAGAGAATAGTATATACATTTAGTTAAGAAACCAAGTGCCTGAAAAGAATATATGAAATATTAGTTAAAAGCTCAACAATAATTACAATAATAAATTGGATTACTCGGGGTAAACTGGACATTAATGGTTTGTGTCTTATGGTAGGTTTAGTTCCCCTTTAATCCAAGTCTAAATAGTGTTAGCTAGGGCAGTCATTTTTGATTCCTTCAGCTTGCCACTCTTCTAGGTCTTTAGTACTGGCAGTACCCATCCATCTCTCGCCCCCTCCCCCCCTACAAACAATGTTCGTGACTGCATAAAATGGAATTTTAATTTAACATTGCTTGAAATTACTTTGTGTACTTGTTGGGATCCCCTGGCTATTGGAACATTGTAGACTAACAAAAATGTAACTTAACATTGGTGGGTCTCCAGAGATAAAGCTACAATACAAACCATTTGTGAGATTGCCTCTGATACTCTGGTTTCCTCATGTATCCTTTTTGAATCTCGAGATGATGAATTGTGGGAATGTTTTGAGGCACAGCACAGTTTTATAGTCGCTCAACAATACTGCTAGTCAAACTGTAACAACCAACAATTTCATGATTAGCGTGCGGATAAAAACCACTTTGAGAGCGCCGGTTACGTGACGACTTTCAGATGTCAAAACAGACTCTCACATTGAAATGTGCATCCTGTCCGCGGTGTAGCAACCTCAAAGATGAATGAAGCTCAGTGCTGGGTTATGTCTTGTGGTTCTCTGTTTATAAAATCATGCTGTCCTTACTTTGCCTTTTCACATTTCTATTTTAATATACTGATGAGATAATCTCTCTGTACCCTCTGTTTTTTTTTTAAATTGTCCTTCACGGTTACTTTCAAGAGAATATGACCTTAGGATAGAGGCATTTTAACATACTAAAGTGTTTCTCTTTTTATATATTTTTCCTCTCCAAGCAATGGGTTATTTAAAATTCACTTTTTTCATGAATTATCGGGTTTCACATAAGTATTGCAAAATCATGTTCTTTTGAATAATATATATTTAGTTTAGAAATAGCCTGTTGTCTCTATATGAATCCAGCCGGAGTGGGTGCAGTGCACCTGGACAGGCCTCTCTCACAGACCTGGCAGCCAGAGTGTCACTGACAAAGCCGAGAAGGAACAAGTCGCTGCCATCGACCTGGCTCTAGGAGATTAGTAGAGGCCTCTGCCACAGGTTCGGTACTTAAGAGCAATAGAGCATATCCTCTCAATCCTGTCCTCTTGAGATGTGGAACCCCAGTAAGTCGCTGAGGTTTCTCAGTCACTTCAGTGTCTCTGAGCCATGAGGGCCCGGAGTTAGGAACTTCGCATGGCACGGGTCCCGGCCAGGTAGGCCATAGTGGCGGGGCCTGTGATGTGCGCACACCCTGAAGGCTTTGATTTTTTTTTTTACTTGTGAATTTATATGTTCAAATTTACATTTTTATGTGTTTGTGTGTTTGACTTTAGCATATCATAGCTGTTGGTCTCCGTAGAAGGGAAAACTTTGGCTTCCATTATGTAATGGGCTGTCTTTGCTTGGCTCCAGCACAAGCTGTGTTTTTAATTAACATGATGTATTTGAAGGAGTGCACACAGATTGTCAGCATGCCGGGCACTGGACTGCATATTAGCTGCTCTCACATAACAAGTAAAGTACATAAGTGTTAATTGGTCACATTTCATAATCGGCTATTCCTGCTTTTTAATTGCACAAGCTTATTTTTTTTTCATAGTTTAAATTATTTTATGAGCCTGGATGATCTTTCAAAACTAGGAAATTAGCCAGTTTAAAATTGAATAAAGATATTATTGCTGGTGTTTTATAGCCCAAAGGCATTAAAGTACAGTCGGAACTAAAAAAAATTGCTTTGTAAGATTAATTTTGGGGATGGTGTGTGTTCTCTGCATGAGGTTTGACAGTTAAGGGAGACTAGTAACTTAACAGTTTGACCACTTGATTCCAGACCCTAGTATAAGGACACTTTCAGATCTTTTGACCCGTAATTACACAAATCAAAAACAAACTGCAATTTATCCCCTTCAGTGGCTATATCTACTCGTATGCGGGGCCGTTTGGGTTTATCAGACAGAACACTTTACTGACTTGACTGGACGTGACCATATATATGTGGGCACATATCTGTTTACATCTGGCCTTTCATAAGGATTACATGGGTCCACTTTTTTCCAAATCAGAATGGACAGATGTCCCATGTATAAAATTTCTTTCCCATCTTACCAGACTTTGAAGGAGGCCAGTGTAAGATTCTCTGCCGCGATGAAAGGGAGTTGTACCCATGTGAAATGAACCTTTAGACTAAGGCCCACTCTGTCCATGACCAAAAAACGTCTGCTAATTGGCAGATAGCAGTGTTCTGGGGGGGGGGGGGGGGGCAGATGGGACTGCCTCCCTGACAGCACACAATAGCACAAGCAGGGGAGATTGCTGTACTAATGTCGGATTGTTAGTACAGCCACCCCCCAACCTAAGCTGTTAGGATTCTTGTCTCAGACCACTTATGACTGGTTCTCTTTAATTTTCTGTCATCAGTTTTGCTGGAAGTAATGAAGCATAAGAGTTGAAATGCCTGTCCTGGAAGAAATGCTGTTGCAGGTTCTCTGCGATGTTGCCCACGTGTTTAGGCATTTGGTCATTTGATTTGTGCTGTGATGGTAGGCTGTCAGTCATGTGAACAAATTACCAGGCTTTTTCGTATATATGAGCAGAATTTCTTTCTGGTAAGAGGCAAGAATTTTAGGCCTTTCCTTGGCAGGACGTCGGCTTACTTTTGCTAGTATTTATGGTAGATTTGTTGACTTTGGTTAACATTTAGTCCCCATACATACTTGTTGATCCTCCTTTAGATCTGTCTCGGTATCTACCTCTTTAGCAACAACGTCACCCATTGTCGGTTTGTGAGGCCTACTTGCTCAGACTACAACTAACATTGCAAGTAGGGTTGTCCCGATACCACTTTTTTAGGACCGAGTACAAGTACCGATAATTTTTTTCACATACTCGCCGATACCGATACTTTTTTTTAAATGCGGGCATGTGTCCCCGAATGCGGCCATGTGTCCCCGAATGCGGCCATGTGTCCCCGAATGCGGCCATGTGTCCCCGAATGCGGCCATGTGTCCCCGAATGCGGCCATGTGTCCCCGAATGCGGCCATGTGTCCCCGAATGCGGCCATGTGTCCCCGAATGCGGCCATGTGTCCCCGAATGCGGCCATGTGTCCCCGAATGCGGCCATGTGTCCCCGAATGCGGCCATGTGTCCCCGAATGCGGCCATGTCCACTAAGAGAAAGTCAAGCCTTGCCCCCCCCCAACCCCCCCCCCCCCCCGCCGATGCCGCTGTCTAGTTGATTAGCGCTTGGGGAACATAACAGCTTTCATTTGAATAGCTGTGTGTTCCCCGTCGCGCCTCGTCATGTATAGACACTCCCCCTTGCCCAGGCACTTTGATCGACAGATCATCCATCCAATCCTGGGATGGGTGATCTGAAAGTTTCCGGACAAGGGGGTGGGGCTATACATGATGAGGCTCTGCGGGGAACACACAGCTATTCAAATTAAAGCTGTTATGTTCCCCAAGCGCTAATCAACTAGACACTTGCGGGGGAGGGGCTGGCTTTCTCTTGGGGGACTAGGCTCTTCTCCTCCATACTCGAGGACCGCTCCGCTCTCCGCCCCCTCTCCACCCGCTCTTGGGGGGGGGGGGGGAGAGAAAAAGTACTAGTATCTGTATCCGGACAACCCTAATTGCAAGCATTGACCCAGCTTTTAGCTTTAGTTCCTCCTAAAGAACCAGTCCTTAGGGTACGTAAGAACAAAGCTTCAGCTTCCATGCTGGGTTTGTGCCCACTCTTGTAATCCCTCCCTGCAATCCTTCGTAGTCTAGGCTGGGAGAGTGGTCAGAGCATGGAAGTGGAGCCAGACTATAATACCAGGGCCATAGACTTTGTAGATTGTTCTGCAAACACAGGCTGTAGAGACAAAAGGTACAGCAACAACAGAAGGATATGAAGTATGGTTCTACAAATATCATTGACAAGGGGTTTAATAACACTTAAAATGGGTGCCAGGGTGCTAAACATGTTGTTTTTTTTTTTTTTTTTGTATTACTGTTATATCATTCTTAAGGAGATAATAAAAAATCCCCTTTGTTATGTAGTTGGCTTGTTTTCTTCCCCCTTTTGTAAAATGTAGGATTTTTCTATACAGACAGCACCAAGTTAAAGGATAATCCCGACCACCTATGGTGCCATGGTGTACTAAAAGTCTTTGTTTTTTAAATTGGGTTTCTCTCAGCAACTCTGCAGAATAGTTAGGCATAGGAATGTTTTCACCCCTATTCTCTTCACATAACTGTAGGAGAAGTGGGTTAAATTGTAGACCGGCAAGAACTCATTGTTTACATAGCTCTGTGGTGCCTGAGTGCCATTTTACAATGCAGCTAACATCAGTCTCCGCTGCTCATTAAACATAATCATTATTTACCGGGTTACGGAAACATAAAAGCCTAGAAAAAACTTTGCCCTTTGGTGACTGGTGCTTTAGCAGCCCGGTGCCTGAAGGCATGTACATGTGATCAGCAGACAGCAGTGCATTTAAAGTGGCTTTTCCTCTAGCTGCTAGTTCTGTTTGTTATGCGTCAAACAAGGTATTGTACTCCAGCCCGGAGGACAGGCTTATACTGAAATAGTCTCAGCAGTGCTGGTACTCTTTCCTGTGCCATCTTAAAAGAGAAAATGTCCCTGTGTTAAAGAGCTACTTCCCAAAGCACTGTTTGAATCTAAAATGGCTCATCACTTAACAGGATTATAATTTTAGAAGAAATAAATTGCTTTGGTGCAGTGAAATAAAGATACCTTAGTTGCCCCACTTTGATTCTATACTGGGAATAGCAGGTTCAAAGTACACTCCAGTCACCTGTGTAATTTTACTGTGTAGTACATAAAGAAATGGGTTATCAAG
Organism: Rana kukunoris; assembly: GCA_029574335.1. Classification (NCBI taxonomy): domain Eukaryota; kingdom Metazoa; phylum Chordata; class Amphibia; order Anura; family Ranidae; genus Rana; species Rana kukunoris. Next base: position 109,209,456 of record CM056058.1, read on the forward strand.
GCATTGTGCTGGTAGTATAAAACTATATTGCCATCACCTGCATTGGTAGAAGATGCAGTCGGATATTCAAGCATTCATGCAAAAACACCTCACAGACATGTCAAACGTCTGTGATCTAAACGAAATGTTGTTCAGCCAACGCTGTATCCTGTATTTGGTTTTACCCCCCACTAGCGGCCGGTCAATACCTCTGCAGAGGCGCATTGCCGGTGGGATTACCACGGTGTCCCATTATTTTCAATGGGAAGGAGCGGTTAAACGCACTGCATCTCTCACCACTCCAAAGATGCTGCTGGCAGAACCTTTGGAGCAGTCCCGCGAGTGCATCACCTCAGTGTCAAAGCCCTCGGGCTTTCACATTGAGACTGCAGGGCAGGAGTTTTTCAGGCGGTATTTAGGTGGTATTTCTAGCGCTAAAGCGCCTGAAAAACTCCCCAGTGTGAAAGGGGTCTTGGCGCCGACATGATAACATGATCCTATGGTTGAATTTCGGTCCCATGAAACATACTGTGCCCTTATATTGTTGAGTCTTTTCATGGTTATAAGGCTATCTTTTTGATGCTGAAGATTTTAGAGCCTGTTCATTAGCTCTGTGTGTGAATTCCTCTGTTTTTAAGAAACTGATTAATTTAACGATCCCATTTCAAGACATATTTTCCAATTAGTGATATAAAATTGTGTGTTGGCATCATTTACAACAGATTGTGGACCAAACTCTGCACATGTTGAATATTAGAGACATGTTTGAGTTGTACAATACTTGGTAATGGAAAGGTTTGTTTTTTCCACAGTATTCAACAGGAATTACACTGCAGGAATCCTATTGAAGTGTTGAATAGATATCAGAGGACAATTACTTGCACTGTTATGCTCATGAGATTTAAAAGCTGGGGTGGGCTTGTATATGGTATTTAACAATTGGGTCCAGGGAAAGGGTTGCCTATGCAAACCAATGCATTTTTATGCCTTTGGCTTGCATGAGTAAAAGCTAGTGCCTGATTGGTCACTTAATCCAAGTAGTTTTCTGTTTTTTTTTTATTTTTTTTCTGTATATCCATTTTAAAGACATTTTACTTGGCTGCTTTAACTTATGCATAAAACATTATTTGGAAACTTCACATCAAACTTGTTAATTGTTAAACCTTGTCCCTTCTCAAAATGCAGAGGTAGTCAGGTTGTTGGGATGCTTCGAATTGCTGAGTGGATTTAAACAATGCGCTTGTCCAAGATAATCTTGGCTGATTTATGCCAACTGCCTTCTGCTTGAGTAATGGGGTGTGAAGTTTTTTTTTTTTCCTCCTCCAAGAATGGCTCCTAATATGATCCAATCTTCATATGGCATAGCAACGTTGATGTTGGCTATGTTGATTTGATAAATAAGACCATCTTTAATGATTATTTTGATTAGCTGGAGGTCAGATCACATCACATTTTACACTGCGTGTGTTGGATTAGTACGTCGGTCACTTCTCCACTGTGAAAGCTGTTTTTCCAGCCAGATTGGAAATCACTGTAAATCAATATTAAGAAATATAATGCTCATTTAGTTAGCCGTCTGCCAAGTATGCACATTCTTATTAAAATAATTGGCAAACTCGCTTGAAATCTGTAAAACACATGACTGACTTGTCCAGGTTTCCACTCCACTTCATATTTTTTTGACCAAACTAATAGTAAATGTTCCTTCCAATTAAAAACAAGGCGGCCATAAATGTTTAAAGACTATCTGTGTTGCCTGTGGCAACTATTCAGATTGCCATTAAAGCTAGGAGGCTATTGGGGGGGGGGGGGGGCTTTCAATTATAATCGGGAGGCCTGTGCACTTTTATAGCTGTGTCCCAGGCAAAAGTGAAAGTTGCACACAAGGGGCACAAAACCCATGCCTAAGGCAATAAGCTGTGGTACTCTAGTTCAGTGGTTCTCAACCCTGTCCTCGAGTATCCCCTACAGGCCATGTCTTGGGAAATTCTCTTAACCAAAATACCTGTTCAAAATATCAAGCCTTTGACTCTGATTTAAAGCACCTGTGCAAGATAAATGAAAACCTGCCTGTTGGGGGTACATAAAGCGGAGGTTCACCCTAAATCAACTATCTACCATTAGATCCAGCATACTGCTGACATCTGCAGTATGCTTTTTTTTTTTTCTGTACTTATCGTTTTATCCTGCTTCTTATCCGGCTCCGAGCGGGGATTCCTGCGGCGAATAGGCGTTTCTAAGACCAGCGTAGTTGATTGACGTGCTGGTAAAGCGCGTCACGCCTTCCGGAAAGACCCGAAGTGACACTCGGCAATTTACGGCACCTGCGCAGTCAGCTCTACATAGAAGGCGCCGTATAGTGCCGTAAACAGCCGAGTGTCACTTCAGGTATTTTCGGAAGGCGTGACACGCTTTACCAGCACGTCAATCAACTACGCTTGTGTTAGGAACGCCTATTCCCAGCAGGATTCCCCGCTCGGAGCCGGATAAGATGCCTGATAAAACGATAAGTACAGGGAAAAAAAACCCAGCATACTGCAGATGTCGGCAGTATGCTGGATCTAATGGCAGATAGTTGATTTTCAGGGTGAACCTCCGCTTTAAGGACAGTGTTGAGAACCACTGCTCTAGGTCAGTGTTTTTCAGCCTTTTTATGTGTTGCTCTAGGACACTGCCTAAGGTTTGAGCTGTAATGCTGCAGAACAGTATGCTTGAGGCAATAAGTGATCGTATTGTAGGACACTATGCCCAAGCCAATGAGCTCTGGTGCTGTGGGACATAAACTATATATTGCCAGTGCCTTGTCTGGCACCACTGTTGTTGAACCAGATGTGAGTGCGCAGCCCTGTTTTTACCTTCCTGCCCAGTTAGGATATAAGTTACTGTCCCTCTAATACCAGCCTCTGAATGTTTTTGCGGTCAACTACTTCAAGCGTAGATATAGTAGGTCAATTTAGTCAGACAAGACAGTTTTTGGAGGATAAGTGAACCATCTGTCCCAGGGAGCTAATCTTTTACTGCAAGTATAAATATAGATGTGCTGTAGCCCATAGAAACCAGGGTGGATATAAATCAATGATTTAAAAAATAATCAAATCAAACTAATCATATTTTTTTGTTTTATTTAAAAAAATATAACATCGCGGGCGCCTAGGACAGGTAAGTGTACTTATTAAAAGTTAGCAGCTACAGTGTTTTGTAGCTGCTGACTTAAAAAAAAAAAACGTTGGTGGATTCCCGCTTTTAACTGTGTGGGGGCTGGGCTACTAGTGACACGACACTGATCACGGCTCCCGGTGACAGGGAGCAGTAGATCTCTGTCCTGCAAAGGACAGAGATCTAGTGCTCCCTGTCACCGGGAGCCGTGATCAGTGTCGGACAGAGATCTACTGCTCCCTGTCATCAGGAGCCGTGATCAGTGTCGTGTCACTTGTAGCCCAGCCCCCTCACAGTTAGAATAACTACCTGGGACGCACTTAACCCCTTGATCACCCCCTAGTGGTTAGCCCCCTTCCCTGCCAGTGTCATTTACACAGTAATTGGTGCATTTTTATAGCACTGATCGCTATATAAATGACAATGGTCCCAAAATAGTCAAGCGTCCGATGTGTCTGCCGTAATGTCGCAGTCATAATAAAAATCGCAGATCGCTGCCATTACTGGTCAGGAAGGGGTCAGGAATTCTTCCTGGGGCTGAAGTGGTAATTAGAAGCCTTTAGTGAAACTCGTCTTCGTAAAGTAAAACTGGTGCTACCGAATTTCTGCTTTTAGCTTGCTCTGGTAATTTGGCAGCTGCTATGTGGTTGCTGTGGGTAAAAGCTATAGGTGCAGAATAGGGAATGATGAAACCACAGGATGTATTGACCCAGTGAGTCTAAAGCTACACAAGCAAATTATGTCTTTTTTTTTATTAAATCGGAAAATAGCTGCAGTTGGGGAACACTGTTCCTTTATGAGGCCCTCTGCCACTAGCAATGTTCGATGGCGCGAGCTGCAGGAATTGACGGATTACTAAACTGCTGTATCCGTTTACACTTTTGAGTGGCGTTTTTAATATCACATCAAAGCGCCAAGCTTGTCGTACATCTCGAGAGCCAAGTTCAAAGGGTCATTCTTTCATAGGGCTCTGACTCTCAGCTGCCAAGTCATTCTGGTACCACACCATGGAATTGGGAGGAGGAGGGGGGCCGAGTACACAAATGCAGGGGTGGGGGTGGCGGCTGAGGGGGAAATAAACAGCAGTTGCTGGGTATTAGGGAGAATATTTCGGCCCAGTTTGCCTCATGTCACGTATAAGGGAAAAGATCAAGGCTTTTTCTTTCACACGTGAATAAGCGGAGTTAATCTTCTGATTCCAGATTTGCTACTGTACGTGGAGAGATGGGATTTGGGATAGAGGAGGGGCCGGAGAGTGCTCATTACAGAAGAAGAAGAAATCTGTGTCTGCTTTGCAATTAACTTCCATCAGGGGCGGGAGACTACTTCACAATTGTACAAGAGAAACTGTGCTGTTGGGCGCTTATTAGTGTCCTTCGTGCTTGACTGCAGTGACCTGTCAGCGGCTCAAGTGCTGTCCAGTGTCTCCTAGTTGTGGGCTCCGGATGTTCCATATAGCCGAGTACTAGGAACAGGATGTGTTTGGCCTGCTAATACTACAATGTGTGCAGAGCCTGCATTATCCTGGTGATTTATCTCTGAGGTCTCCTCCCACCCACCATCCACTCTTCTCATTGCTGGATTTCTCAAGGGTTCCTTATGCTTTTATTTGCTGATTTAGAGAAGGTCTGTTGGGATTCACTTGTGAAAATATACAGCCGTGGTTTAGATAAATTATCTTAATTCCTACTGGAAGTCCAAAATAGGAGTTCTTGAGATTGACTCACACGAACGGAAAAAATATGCTTTTCCCAACTCCTAATACAGTCCAGCTGTGATATTTCTATTAGGCTGGCTTCCTCTTGGCTGTGTTTAGCTCTGGGCTGCTGTTCTGTAATCTGTTATGTAAATCCACTATTATCCAGAATATAAGTAGTTGGCAACTGGTTGGGATGGTGTATGGCTTGAATAAAAACGTTTTTCACCTAGACCTTGAGAGCGGTGTCAAATGGGAGTGTTTGATGTTTGGATTACAGTGTGAGGATAGTTGGAGACTCTGCTGGGAGAAATTTAAAGTGGAGTTCCATAAAAAAAAACACAAAAATCCAGTAAAAAAAAAACATGAAAATCCAGTAAAAAAAAATTTTTTTTATTTACTTACCAGAAATGGCGGTTGCTATGCGTAAGTTCCTAATCTGCCTCTTTCCATACCACGGCAGGTCTTCTTCCTCGTCCTACCCACGTTGTCTTCTCGGGAAATGGGGCATGCTGCCTTCTGGGAACTGTGTGTATCTCGGAAAGCAGATGCACATTCACAAAAGCGCAGCGAGACTCCCGCATGCGCAGTAGGAAACGGGCAGTGAAGCCGCAAGGCTCCACTGCCTGTTTCCCTCAGTAATGGCCCATACACACGATCTGAATATCGGACGAAAACGATCGTCCGATGATGGATCGTACGATTTTCGGATCGTGTGTACACTACTTTTGAGAGCCGATCACGACCGTTCATCCGATATTTTTCGATCGGACAAGCGCAAACATTTTCCTCGTACGATTTTCGTTTAGTCAGTACAGTTGTCGTCCGACAATACAATACAAATACATTACAACACATGACATCACTTCCGATTTTTTTTTTCTTCTGTCGTACGAGAATTTTCATGACTTTAATAGACTTTAATAACCTATTTAATTTTACTTGCGACTATTAAGCGAAAAAAGTCGTACGATCCGTCGTACGATATTCGGATCGTGTGTGCAGGCCATAAGGATGGTGACGCTGGGAGCTGCCAGGATCGAGCCATCGGCCCGGGGGGGGGCGGGGGGGGCTACCGCACCTGCGACAGGAAAGTGTACTTATTAAAAGTCAGCAGCTGCAGTGTTTGTAGCTGCTGACTTATTTTTTTATTTTAGTTTAAAAAAAAAAAAACGCGGCTTTTTAAAGCACTGGATAGGCAGCACCCAGTACTAATTGTTACATTTTAATAGATTTTATTAAAAGATTTGTTAAGAAAAAAGATGAAACTCGTTAACCGTAAACAATAATGAAATTGTCCCAAAACTGACAGTTTTCCTTTAACCACTTTGGCTAAAAAAAAAAAAAAAAGAAAACCCATCCAATAAAATCAAATTTCTTCATAAGTTATAGTCTACAAACTATGGCAGGGATCCTCAAACTACGGCCCTCCAGCTGTGGTAGAACTACACATCCCATGAGGCATTGTAACACACGGACATTCACAGACATGACTAGGCATGGTGGGAATTGTAGTTCCTGAACAGCTGGAGGGCCGTAGTTTGAAGACCCATGAACTATGGTGTATATATCGTTGTCATTGTTTTAACATCCTGTCACCAGTGCAGTACAGTGACAACATATTACTGGTGTGTCAGTGATCAGGGATACGGACTATTAAATTACATTTATAAAAAAAAAAACTTGCGCAAGCATGTAAGCATTTTCCGACAACAAATGTTGGATGGCCATGCTCTCAAATTGTCTGACAACAGATGTGTTCTGTCGGATTATCCGATTGTGTGCACACAAGTTAGCCGGACTAAAATCCAAAGTACGAACACGCATTCTCCAAACCAATGCTAACCATCAGACAACATCGACAGAAGTGGCGCTAAAGAGCTTGAAAACAGCGTAGTTTTGTGTATGTTGGCTCAAAAAGTTCTGCCGTCTGTATGCTGAACAAGTTCACAACCTATGCCCTTCGGACAAAAATCCACATGTCCGATGGAAGTCCGATTGTGTGTATGAGGCTTTAGAATAAGCATGTGCAAAGATCCCTGGGAAGTGTAGGGAAAGAGCCTCTCATAGGTAGCGCAGGGAGAAATCGCTAGTCCGAGAAGGGCATTATTTGTATTGGTTCGTGAGTGGGGGAGGGAGAGGCGGAGCAACGTAAAAGACGGGCAACCCCCTTTTTTATTTTTATTTTTGTGAGGGGAAGGGAGCGAGATAGAAGTATTTATAATAGAGTTAAGCGATAACCCAGGAAATAAAGAATGTATATAATTCATAGAATGCAACATAAATGTCATATTAAGACTATGTAAGATTAGTTGAATTATGTGAAGAAACATGAAAAGTAAAGAATTTATATAAAAAAAAAACCCGAAAAGGGCATTATTTGAAAATTTGGTGTAGATTTGAATGTGATGTGTACAACATTATTCTGGACTATTATTATTATTATTATACAGGATTTATGCCAACAGTTTGCGCGGCACTTTACAACATGAGGGCAGACGCAATAGAATTTTTTCCATGCATGGTGGTTTGACACCTTTCCTGGCACTGGGGGTCTGTGGTGAACCAGCTGGTGCACCAATTCCAACATGTAGGCTTGGCTGACTGACTAGTGTGAATGTAGGGTGAGGGTATAAAGAAAATACATTTTTCAGATTTCACTCTCTATTGGGGTTACGTGGAGGTCTTGTGTAAGAAATCTGGATAATGTTTATCTACATGACTTTATCTATGATTTCCCTGATGTTTGCACTTTTTTATTGCTTGTAATCTTTTTAGAATTCCTCCAGGAAAGTTAGGAAGAAAATCTGTCACCCTGGATCTCGGTACGTCATGGAGAGTTCACATGCGTTTGAACAATATGATTAAAACCAGATGTCTAAATTATTATCCTGTGCCTGAACTTTCGACTCGCTGAGCAGAAATATGAGGGTGGGGTGTGATTTAATGTAAACTGTAACTTACCTTGCACAAATATTTTACTCACAGGTGTGTGCTGTTAACCCCTGCTTGTTGAACTGTGACATCCAGCATGCCCTGTCGCCGTTAACTAATATCTTTTATCACTTGGAACCTAAGAAGCTAGCAAAAGTATGCCTGATGCCACTTGCACAGGATCATTTTTCGGGTTGTAAAAAAAAAAAGTTTTTTAAAAATGTTATTTAAAACGATTGTGTGTGGACTTCAGACCATTTTTCAGGTTCTGAAAAACGACAAAATAAAAATTCGAACATGCTCTATTTTTTATCGACGTTTTATACCATCGTGTGTGAGATTTAACGACGTGAAAAACCTGCGCATGCTCAGAAGCAAGTTATGTGACGGGAGCGCTCATTCTGGTAAAACTACCGTTCGTAATGGAGAAAGCACATTCATCATGCTGTAACAGACAGAAAAGCTGAATCGTCTTTTACTAACACAAATTCAGCAAAAGCAGCCCTAAGGGTGGCGTCATCTGAATAGAACTTCCCCTTTATAGTGTCGTCGTACGTGTTGTACGTCGCCGCGCATTGCTAGAGTTTTTTTTTTTCACTATCGTGTGTAGGCAACGTCGTTTTAATGATGAAGTTAAAAAAAACAGTGTTTTCTAGAGGCTGAAAAATAACCCGAAAAATGATTGTGTGTACGTGGCATCAGACTTGCAGTTAACGAGCTGGCAGCTTCATCTTGTCTCTAGAACTAGAAGGTCCTTGGTGAGTGGAAGGCCAAGTGATACTTATAGAGCCCTAGTAGATGGTCGGCAAATTCAGGCTTGGGCAGACATCTTAAGACAAAGAATTCTTCCGTTGTTGTGCAGCCAGATCCAGAGATTGTAGCAGGTCTTTGCTTGGTGGTACTTGTAGCTCTTCTCAGCTTTTTGGGAGAGAAAGAAAACCTTTGTGTTTTTTTTTATATAGAACACATTTTGTGGCAGTGGTGGCATGGCCAGTATTAAATTCTTTCTGTTCTGTAGGAGGTTGTGTGTTGGTTGGGTATTCTTGTAGAAACATCTGTTGGAAGACACAGAACAAAACACTGTGAATTTCTTGTAAATTATTTAGTGGCAAAAACGTTGATCCGTGATGGCCTAATGACTTTGCTAGTAGCCTGTGAAATGGGCTGGAGCTTCAGTAATGTGTTCAGCGATGCATGAAAAACATCTTGCCATGTAACAAGCAGACTGCAGGGCTCTTTCTCCTGCCGCCTTCCAGGCTTTTTTTTGTTTGCTGCCAGCTTTGTTGTTGTTCCCATTAAATGGTATGTTCAGCATGATATTGTGATCAAATGTAACTCCTTATGACGGACACCTGCTTTCTGCGTGTACAACCATGAAGTTCTGTTTAGGATGCTGTGTGAACGCAACATACTTGGAGCATTATATGCCCACAGACCACACACTGAGAAAACCTTTATGAATTCTGTCACGTCTGTTGCAAATCTTCTGTGGCTTCATACCTTTAGTATATATGTGTTTTTATGTTCTTTTATATGGTTTGTTTCATATGTTTTATATGTGTGTCGGATTTGAAGTGATGTCATGTTATGTATTTGTATTTTCGAACGACAACTGACTAAACGAAAAACGTACGAGGACAATTTTCCTTCATGTCCGATAAAATATTGGATGAACTGTCATGATCAGCTCTCGAAAGCTCTGTACTAACGATCCGATTATCGCACGATTCTTCCTCGGACGTCATTTTTTGTACGATATTCAGATCGTGTGTACGGGCCATTAGACAATTGAGGCCCGATTCACACTGATGCGACATGCACTCGGACTGAGAGCACATGTTGCTTGGCGTGTAAAAATCAATGTTTCCCTATGCAAGCTGTCTTAACTAATCCGATTTCAGCCCATAGAATTAAATGGAAATCGCATCCAAGTCGGATCCTCATCTTAATTGATGTGATTTAGATTCGACATTACATGAAGATTATTCAGGCATTCCCTGAAGTTGCTTTGAGGTTGTGTTTCTCCTGGCAGTCGCACGACTCTAGTCTAGCCTAAACCTGGAAGCTGATTGGTTACTATGAACAGCTGTATTAGATTCTGTGCACCAGCTTCAGTAAATCTCCAGTCTCTCACACATGAAAAACAAAAAATTTGGTATTAAGAAAATTCATTGCCATCTCTTGTTCTGATCGGCCTTCGAAAATGTGATTGGTGATGAAGAAAGCCAGGAGAGGAGGTTTAAAAAAAGCACTGGCTTTAGGACTGATGCTCTGTGTTAGGTGGTCTATGACAATCTGGAGGTGGTTGGAGAACTTGGATTAAGGTGCAATAACTTTTGATTTGGTGTCAGTGTGTGCTTAAAAGCGGATCTCCACCGTAAAGTGAAGATCCGCTGATCCGAACACTCCCCCCCCTCCGGTGTCACAATTGACACCTTTCAGGGGGGAGGGGGGTGCAGATAGACATGTATCTGCACCCACTTCCGGCCCAGCATTCACGGGCAAAAGACGGGCATTACATCACATCCCGTCTCCCGCCCGTTGTGTGCTGGGAACACTCGGCTCCCAGCACACAGCTGGAGCCAATTCGCGGGCGCAGCGCGACTCGCGCATGCGCCGTAGGGAACCGGGCAGTGAAGCCGCAGCGCTTCACTTCCTGGTTCCCTCACCGTGGATGGAGGGGGGAGCAGCAGGGTGACGAGCGATCGCTCATCCTCTGCTGTGGACGCCGCTGGACTCCAGGACAGGTAAGTGTCCTAATATTAAAAGTCAGCAGCTGCAGTATTTGTTGCTGCTGGCTTTTAATATTTTTTTTAAGCTGAACCATCCGCTTTAATAACATTAGTAACTTTATGAATAATTGAACTTGGTGCCTGGAACTTTGTTATATATTTTTTTCTCTATGTAATGTTTTAGAGCCGGTTCACACTGGGGCCACCTGGGATCCGACTTGAAGTTGCCCCAAGTCGTGTGGTTGAGAAAATCAATGGAAGTAAATGGAGCCATCTTAATGCACACTACTGCAGTCGCTCCGACTTCAGAAAAGGTTCCTGTACTACTTCAATCCGACTTCTAGGCAACTTGTACCCATTGATTTCAATGGAAGTCGCCTCAAGTCTGATCACTATCTTAACTGAAGCAACAATGCAGGAAGATAACATACATTTCTCAGGCAAACCCCTCCCTCCCACAGAGCTGATTGTTGTTTGATTGGCCACTGGAAAGCCTCCTGTCCTGGAGGCAACTTGAAGTTGCCTTGTAAGTTGCCTGATGATTCATACTCAAGTCGTGTCCAAGTTGCCTCCCAAAGTCGTGCTGGAAGTCCTGTTGCCCCAGTGTGAATGGGCTCTTAGGTTCTTATTATAATATGGGTAATTATGGTAATTATTGGTACAAAGCTCTTTTGAGCCCTTTACAGGCCAATGTTGTTATTAACATGTTTCGGGGGACGACGACACACAACCAGAATTTTATGAACATTTAAGTACACAAAAGAAAATTTAGTAAAATCAATAAAGTTGATAAAGGGTAAGAACGAAGGCAGCCACAATTTGCCTTTATCACTCCCTGACTGCATATAATGGCTTTATGGTCTCTAGACTGTTATCTGTTTTTATGTATTGAATTTGTAATGATTCATATTCATCAGAATTTGGTTCACCGGCTCCAATTGGGCCCCAACTCCAGGCAATTGTGTGCGTTTTTTTTTTTTTTCTAAATAATGGACAAAAGAAAGTAGTCCAAGCTGCAGTACTAACCCCACCCAGTACTATTTTCTTAATGCCTGGTGTCATTTGGCCTGAAAGAATGAGGGCACGCTATGAATTCAGGGTGTCATGACCATGCTCCTTGAGTCCATCAATGCAGATTATTTGCAGCACCCTCTGTGACCAGAGTTTCAAATTTCTTGTTTTCCAGGGTAATTGTTCCATGTTTACATAAAGGTTAGGTTTGGGTGTACTTGGACGAAAATGCATCCCCGGTTGGGCAGCAACCTTTAAGCAGGGGATCAGATCTTTGCTGCTCTGTGTGAAAAGGACATGGGGCCATTGTATAAAGAGGATAATCAGACTGTTTTTGTTATTTGTAAACAGAAGGGATTCATTTGCATAACAATTGCTTACCTCTCCTTTTTAATTACATTCCATTTTTGCTATTCTGGTTAGCTGTTGTAATTGCCCCTTTGTGTCCCTGCCCTATTTTTCCTGCCTATCTGACAAACTGGTGTCCAGGGTGATGAGCCGCTCTGGCTTATTTCTGAACCGTGTCATTAAACTGGCTTTCAGTGTATGTATTGTAGTCTTTACTTATAAGGAAACTAGTTACAGACCAATAAAGCAGAGCCATAAAAAGGTTAACTCATAAAATGTCTTCATCAAGATTAAGTACTCGCACTCCGATTGGCTGCTCTGTACCCCCACCAAAATCATATTTTCCGAAGTCTGTATTTGCAATGAATCGATCTGACTCAGTACAGCTGTTAGTATTTTGTATGAGGATAATGTCTACTTACCTTTCCAACATGTTCTGCTTCATTCAGACTTCTGATGGGTTGCTCATTTTCCCTTGACCTGGGACTTCAGGATTATATTGGAGCACCAGCAATGGATTGGGCAAACAAAGGCCAAGCCTAAAAGCAACCTGACCAGAGGTAAAAAAAAAAAAAGACCTACTAGAAACTTGGATGTGTTTGGTAAAATTAATTTTAAATTTGTCTTTTAACCACTTAAGCCCCGGACCAATATGCTGCTAACTGCCCAGAGACGTTTTTACAATTCGGCACTGCGTCGCTTTAACAGACAACTGCGCGGTCCTGCGACGTAGCTCCCAAACAAAATTTGCGTCCTTTTCTTCCCACAAATAGAGCTTTCTTTTGATGGTATTTGATTGCCTCTGCGATTTTTATCTTTTGCGCTATAAACAAAAATAGAGCAACATTTTTGAAAAAAAAAAACAATATTTTTTACTTTTTGTTATAAGAAAAATTGAATAAACGAAATTTTAGGCCAAAATGTATTCAGCCACATGTCTTTAGTAAAAAAAAAATCGCAATAAAAATAAATGAGTTACCTAGTGGCAACAGCGACACTAATACAGCGATCAGAAAAATGATCGCTTAGTGACACTGGCAATAGGGAGTGAAAGGGTAACTAGGGCGGTGATCAAGGGGTTAAAACTTTATTAGGGTGGTGTACGGGGCTATCCTGGACCTAACACTAACTGCCTATCACACTGCCTGTCACACTGCCACTAAATGCAGTGATCAGTACATATATGATCACTGCATTCTGTGACACTGTGACGGGGGTGGGGGGGGGGTGATCGAAAGGGGTTAAATGTGCCTATGTGTACTGGTGTCAGTGTAGTGTTGGTGCGACTTACTTTGACTCTTCTCTCCTCTCAGCGGTTTGAAAATACCGCTGAGATGAGAGCTGCAACACTTCCTCTGCCAGTGTTTACATTTTACTGGCAGAGGAAGTGACACGGCGGGGGCTCACGCGATTGGCTGGGAGCGATCACGAGGGGGGGCGGACAAACGAACCGCCGCCCCCTCAAGATGGATCGCTCCCAGAGGTTAAGCCGCACGCAACGGAGGGGGTCCCGATCGGACCCCCGACCCGCTAGAAGGCAGGGATGTATATATACGCCCATCTGCCTGTACGTGCCGTTCTGTGGATGTACATATGTGGGCGTTAAGCGGTTAAGCTTTTTTTTTCTTTTCTTTTTTTTAATAGTATGGTGACCATAGACACCAATAGACAAGTCTGATAGACTTTTGGCCTGGATGTGCAGACAACATATTTGCTTGCCTGGTGGCAGTATGACTTTTGCTGACTTGCAGCTCTGGGAGGTAACATTAATTGGCCAGATTAGAAAACCTGTCCCAATTACTATTCTCGGAGCTGCATTTGCCTACTGTGCTCAGTCGACGCTTTTGCTCTTAAAGGTTCGTTTTGTTTTTCTAAATGGGTTCCTATAAGCTAGTGCATTGTTGGTTCAATTAACTTTTTCATTAGATTTCCCTTCTAAATGTTTTTTTTCTCTTTCTCTGAATTTCTCACTTCCTGTTCCTCCTCAGTATGCTTGCCCCCATCATCTGAGCCGTTCTGCCTGGGGGTTAGTCATCCAGAACAGCTTACTGAGGAGAAACAGGAAGTGAGAAATTCAGACAAAAGAAAAACATTTTTAGAAGGGAAATGGAAGGAAAAGGTACGTGAACCAACAACCAGCTTAATGGAACCTATTAAGAAAATAAAAAACGAACCTTTACACAACTCCTTTAATGTTTTTCTTAGAATATACTGTGTGCATTATGTTCATAGACATCTTCCAAGTTCATTGGCTTACTCCAGTGTTTGGAAGACTTCCTCTGCTGGGGCGGGTCATGCCTATGACCACCTTCTAAGCTTGATTGGTAGCCACAAATGAGCTGTCACAGTCGGCAATAAGAGGCTAAATGTCCCGTCTGATCTGCCTTTGTGTGAAGTAACTTCTCTACTTCTAATTCATACGTGCCTACATCTCAAATATTTTTCTGTTCAGCAGGATTTTAATGCATGTTTGATACGCCAAAACATAACTGAATTATGAATGGGATGTGAATGTGAAGCATGCTGTGAACTGGGTTAGGTATAAGTTGGAAAATAATGATAATGGATCAGACCATCTGACATGAAAGGAGAACATCTCCTATATGCAGTCTTTCTGCATACAGTAACAAATGGCCAGAGGGCAAATTAACAGAACATGCCATTAGACCTATGTGAACTCATTTCTGTATGCCTATAGCCATCATGTATTGTCATTTGATGCAAGGACACAAACCATTACAGCTGGAGATGTGTGACTAATAAAACCGCAATTATAAACTCATCAATGGTGGTGTATGGCTATGAGGAAATTCAGATCGAGAGTTTTCTCTGGCTGTACGTGCCGCTATTGCCTCTCAGTGGGTTTTTCTGCAGCTTGTATGTTTGTCATGTTTACATGGCTTTTGTCATTTCTTTATGATTAAATCTTATCACATAGGTGTGATTTCTGCAGAAAAATAACAGACGGAATCTTTGGCAGTCAGTGATAATGGCCTATTGTATATTGGAAAGATGCATTGATGCTACTGTCTCTATGCACCTCGTGTAAGCCCCAGCATATGTGCATTTAATTTGGGGATGATGTCAAAAAGTACTAGTTATGCTACTAGGGTTTCATACCTTGGGAAATAATTATTCTGAGGAGGGGTGGGAATGGTGTACTTTGATAGTTGAGTCATCTTATCTACAGCTACTTTTCTTGCTAGAGGTCATTGTGCTTATCTGAGGAATGCTGATGTGAAAAGTTAAGTTGGCCATACATGGGTCATTTATTTTTATTTGTTCATCTTGTCTGGGTTGAAGGAAAACTGACTTGATCTCCCCATGAACGCCACATTAGAGGTGAATGGGAGACTCCGCTGCCATCAGACTACACAGATCAGCACTGCAACCCCATTGCCTTTGCTGATCAAGTGGAAATCTACTGACAGGGCGGTTGAACAAAAGCTGATTGGTAGAAGTTTTTCGACTTCTGTTCAGTCGTAGTGACCAATGACTCCCGCTGCTGTCTCTGAGCCTATGAGGAGGGAGAGAGCTGATATACTGAACTCGTTTGGTCGCACACTATCTGCATTTAGAAGGTTTCTGACCATGATGCAGAGAAAGCCTTTGGGTAAAAACGTCCTTCTTTTAGAACCTATTTTGAAGTGTTTTTTTTTTTTTTTTTAATCCTGTGTGCAAGAGGCCTTAGGCAGCCCATACATTGTGTGTCGTTTTTGTAAAATCAGCGGTGTTGACTGAAAGAAAATGCCTCAATTCTTGCCATTCACATAGTCGGGGTGGATGGGGAATCTCTCCCGCTGAGCCCTCCCTGTTGTCAGAAAACAATGATCAGTGTTTCCTGCAGCACTGATCGGTTGGAAAAACCCAACAGACTGATTGTACAAGTCGATTGTTGGCTCCCTGCTGAACCAGCTATATTTAAATCAATGTATGGCTAACTTTATTTCTTGTGTAGGGTGAAGCGCACATGTAACCCTGGTCATTATTCTCAAATTTGTCTCTAACGCAGTCCAGTCACTGGAATGGGCTGCCTAATGCACCAATAATGGTGTATGTAATTGTTTTGTAACGCCATACACCAAAATGTGGGGTAGTGCGTTGACTCTGAATTGTGGTATGCTACAATATGTCCATTGGCAATCTAATGGTGTGCCATATGGGAAAAAATACAGAATACATGTTGTGATAACCCATGTATTGATAGTGTTAATCCCCCCCCCCCCCCCCGGCTAAATCTACTCCACTACAGTGGGATGACCTTTTTTTGTGGGAGCCTGGTTATCAGTATTGTTACTGTTGTTTTACCAGCCTGTAGCTTGTCTATCGGCAACCGGCCATGCCTAGCATTTGTCTACTGTGGCTTGTCAATAAATGCGTCAATTGTTTAAGAGCAACGACCGGAGTGCGGATCATCTTTTCCTCATTATTCTATGCAGCCAGCGACTGGATTGAGCACCCGGAAGGGCTGCTTTCCATGTGATGTATGGGTAGTAGCACTGTTTTCTGGATGGGACCGCATTGCATCTGATGGTAGAACCCTCCCACTGTGCGCTGCAGTGTCTGGAAGAGGAAGCATGTGACACAAAGGATCATGTCTAGTTTTTCACACAGAAATTTTTTTTGATGTATATCGCACAATTCTTGTGCTGAAGGACCATCACTGCCTGGCTGTATTTCTTAATAGCGTTGTATTGAAATAATTAGGAAAGACCTCTAGTGTGTGAAGGGAACTGGTATAGTTGACCGGTTTTCATGCCTACCGGCTACACCTCAATGTGGCATTTGTACAGCACAGAGCTCCTTTCATCTCGCAGCGGTTGAACAGAAGAATAATCCAGTCAGTGTGTGTTTTTAGAAAGAACTTGGAACACATGACCAGCACAGATCTTGTTAAAAGATTTATCTGTCTTGACCAGCTGAAACAAGAAAAATGAGCTCCACTTCCACACACTTTGGTGTTGCTGTGAATATTTTATCCCCTGGCTTGTAGGTTGTAGCAAGAGATTCGTCTTTCTTCCTCTGTGCCCTGCACTTTCATGTTCCCAGGGTAAGCATGCACATAGATTTCTTAGCTGGGTATTAATGTACAAAGCGGATGTGGCGAGGGGGTGCCGTCATCCTTCTAATGAGTTCCAGGTGCATAGATCTACTGACAGTGAGAGATGCATGCGGGGTGTTCCGCCTGCCCTGTCACTTCCCGCTGTCCCTCTCCTGTTATGTCTGTGCTGTGTAGCAGTCGCAAACATATTAAAAATGAATTTTTATTTAAAAGAAACCTGTCAGGACCATCTGACCTTTATATACACCCAATCCCTGACATCTCATGTAACCTTTATCATGTCAATGTGAATTCAAAAGCAATTTCCAAGATTTTTTTAAATCTGCAGCTTTTATTCACATTATATCATGCTGATCCTGCCATAAAGGTTCTTATAAAGGTTATAAAGGTTCTTAGGCACTACTTGTGTTATTTGCGGTCCTTGTGCTCCTGCATTATGTCCTATGATCTCCTCAAGTGGACTAAAAGTATTAATGGCGACGCATTTGTCACCATCAGGAAGCCCACCCTGAAAAATCCCATTAGCCATCAACTGTAGTGCATGTAAACAGGAAGAGGCTGCAGGAGATAATCGGTGAAAAAAAGAAATCGGGTAGAAAATAATTGTGGAAATATGTACTTTAGTACAAAAAAGCCAGTTGTATTTGAAACGTCACCGGTATGTTTACATGAGAAGCACATGAGACACATGTTTGTTTTGGATTGGTGGGTGGGTTGGAGTGTCAGTCAGGTTTTTCTCTCCCATAGAGGAGATTTTTCCACATTTTCTCTTCTACAGAGTGACCACCTGGACAGGAATGGAAGGGAAACCACCCAAATGTAGAATATCTTTACAACTCCCATTACTTTCCCACGCTGAATCATTGTTTCTCATGGAGATTCCAGAGATGAAAACTTCCTCCTGAATTTCTAGCTTCCCCCAGCTGCATGGACCATTACAGATCCAGATGAGGCCCCCCCTCTGGGGCATTCTCCATAATTGGAACATTTTCATACCGTTGCAGTCTCTGCCAATCTCCTGTTTGGAGAGCTAACTTGCGCCCCATACACACTATGAGAAAATCGGATGACCGATCGGACGGTTTTCCTCAATGTTTCACAGCAAGTCCGAACCGGGGATAGAAATGTATGAAAAGGCTTTTTTTTCTTTCTTCCTGACCATGTGCAGTCTTTCGTTTACTTCAAGAACAAAGATGCATATAGATGTTATGATGCGATTAGGATGTGACAATTTTAGGTGTGTATATTATTTTGTAGAATTCTTTAACAAGTGTACAAGTAGCAGGAAGCAAAGAATTGTCAATTGGATTTCTATTTCCATAATTTACTAATGAAAGGTTATTTGGTTGCTTTGTTACTGTACGTTCTTTGCCTTAGTAAATGATGGTAAATATGACATTTCCAGCTGCGCGCTAACTTGTACTTTGAGAATTAATGGCTAGTCTGGCCCGGCCTGTGTTTTAGCGTTGGGAATAGAATAATTAAACTGGCCACGTTCTTTAGTCTAGCCCGTATGGTGTAATATCTTTGCTATGGGCTCTGGATTCTTCTAGTTACTGTATGTCATAACAGATTTTTTTTTTGGAGAGCTATTAATATTTGCACTTGGACAGCTTAGTGGAGCGTCCCATTTACTTTGGTGTGGGTACAGGGAAACGGACCGAGCACACGCAGTGCAGTGATTTGTATTGATCTGTAGCTGGTTTATACCAATATTAGGTTGGTAGTCTGCAATTTTTTAACTGACTCTGCTGAGCATTTTGAAAGCCCTGCTGCCTTTGTTTTGTTTGTGATGTATGGAGCCAGCTCAGCACTTTTCGACCTGCTGGAAGTTGTTAGACGGGGAAATAAATGGATTCTTAACATTGCTGGCCTCTTCTGAGTCTGTGTTGGAGACTGTTAAAGGATCACTAAAGGAATTTTTTTTTTTAGCTAAATAGCTTCCTTTACCTTACTGCAGTACTGGTTTCATGTCCTTATTGTTCATTTTTGCTTTTAAGTTGCTGTAATCCTGCTTTGTTCTCCACACTTCCTGCTTGTCTGTTTCCTTATAACCACAGTGCTGGGAGCTTTCTCACGGTGGTCCAAGCTGTCATTACTGTGTGTCTAAAACTTCCCAGAACCAGTCAGATTCATTTTAAAAACAAAACACTGCCCTGGATGTGTTTGTTTTTGTTCTGTGTGTCTATTTCTACTTCACATAAACATGAAGCCAGTTCAAAACTGAAACTAACCCGCAGGCACATTATATGATTGATTTTTATCTATTTTTAATCATTTTGAAAAGGAATTAGTTAACTTTTATGTCTCTATACCCTGTAAACAGTCATTTCAGCAAAAAAATTTTTTTCCTTTAGTGACCCTTTAAAGAATATATACTGTTAAAGAATATACTCTGTAAGGCCAAATGCAGCAACCGATTGGCAGTATGAGTTTTACACATAATTGCAGTAATCGGAAAGTGTAGTTTTATACATACAGACAGTATGTATATTTATATCTAGTCACACGTATCTGATTCTCAGCGATTGTAATATAAGCCTTATGTGATCAGTCCAACCATCACATCAAGGTCCCCCCTGTACATCAAAGGCCTCCCCATCAGAGTACGAGTCCACCATCACATCAGACCCCCCCCCGCCACCACCATGACTAGATTTGGTGTCGGTGGCAAATTGCTCTAGTAGTATGTTGGCTTTAAGCAGGCCACATATTCTACAATAGTGAATGTCTGTGCCTGCAGCTTCAGTAATGTTGGTTAACTGGGCCTGCCCGTGACCTCGGCAAGCTAGGCAGCAGCTTTGTTTTTCACTCCCCTACACAATGCAAGCATTTGGGGAAATAAAGAGGCGGAGTTTGTGAACTGCTGTTTTTTTTAGAGAATGCACTGCTGACTCCACCCCATTGTATTTGGTTGCTAGGGGCGGACTGGCTGCCTGTGGTGAACAGATGTTTACTGTCGGCTTCCTAAACCCTAAGAATACAGCAAAGCAGCAGATTGTAACCCACCATTTCTGATGCTACCGCTGATGAACGTTACATTTGCTCAGTATTAATGCAGCCAATTTAATTGCCCCAAACCAGATTGTATGTGCAGTTGTGCATTAATCTATTTACTGGCCCTGTTTTGTGTCTGTCATCTTCAATAAATGTCCAATGAGATCGTATCTGGTTCATTTCTTATTTTCCTTGCACACAGACTTCATTTGTAGGTGCAGGATGTCACCAATCACCCAGGGCAGGATTCATGACCCACAAACCAAGGACCTGCTCTCGGTGACTCATTGAGTCTGTGGCAAACCTCCAAAATAAATGCATTAACTGTACTGTGGACTGATCTAATGCAGGGAAGGTTTACAAGCCTTTGTTATAAGGAGTGTTTAATCACCTTGTAAGGTTACTGTCCGTAGCCTCCCTGTGAAACTGATGACCACAAATTTCCCCGAGCAGTGCAATCTATTCTGTTTTCCTCGGAGACCTTGCTGAGCTTCAAGTTTCTGTATCATAGCAGGCAGTGCAAGTGACAATTTCTGCCATTCTCACGGTGAATTATATAGCTGTTCCCCCAGTGCTACGTTTAAGGAGGCCAGGCAAAACCGTCCCTGTATGAGTGTCTGCAAAGTGCTCTCCTAGGGGACCTGTAATGTTTATATAGCTTGAAGAAAAAGAGCTGCAAGGACAACATAATCATTCCTTTCATAATTCAGAATGATGTCTGCTACATGTACCACCTACTTCCACTGCAGTAACTGTGCGTTCCAGCTGCTACACAATCTTTCTTATACACTGAAAGATGCATACCCAGACTCGCAGATCTAAAATGGCTACCTAAATCCACAGCAGCAGACATACTGTCCACGGATTCTGTTGCTGTATTTTTTTGTGCGACTGTTATCAGAATGAGTATAATCTCGCACAGATAACATTTCCGTGACCTTTTGCGGGCAGCAGATGGACCACAAAGTGCAACTTTAGGAATCTGGTAAAAGATCGTTTAGCGATCTACCATTGCTGTCCAGAACACATGGTTCACAATGGCCTCATTGGTCAATGGAATGCAGAAGATTACTTGCTTTTGTTTTATTTTCCTTTTTTTACGTGTGCTTTGTTTTTGTTTAATTTTCTAATTTAAAGTAGATTTAACGTTATTAAAAATAAATAAAAATAAATGATGCTTTGGATATAGTAGGGAAGAGTTTTACCTCTTCCCTACTATATCCAAAGCATCATTTATTTTTAATCTTTGTTCCATTGAGTCAATCAGTTCTGTAAACTTGGCAGGAGTGACAAGGAAATATTTCTAACGTTTAGATAAATCCTCTCTTATGCTGGCCATATACAGCTTGAATTTTGTCTAAATCTTGCTGTATCGGACAGAATCCAAGCTGTGGGTTGCCAAGTTGCCACCAGCCTGCTTGACAAACATCGATTTGAAAACCAAAGGAGCTGGACGGAACAATGAGTGCAGCCAATCAGATGGGTATTTTAAAAGGCGTGGGCCAGCTGGATAGCCTTATGACGCATGTTCAGAATATCATATGGAAAATCCTGCTTTTGAAGCGATCGTACAATATTCTGATCGTCGTCCCAAAGCTTTCGGGAGCCTATCATGAAAATTAACCTGATATCCAATGGGACAAGCACAAAAATTGTTCTCGTGACATTTTTTTTTTGTTTTAATCAGTACAGTTGTCATTTGAAAATACAAATACACTATAACACATTACACTACTTCTGAATTTTCGTAACTTTAGTCAACACTTCATTTTCAATGTGAGATTAGCATGCAAAAAAAGATGATCATTCATTCCGATAATCTCATGCGTAGAAGGCATTAGACCATTTTCACAGGAACAAGAGGTGATGGGAAACTTTCAGTCAATGTACTTGTAATTGCTTTCTCTTTTTTCCCTTTTTGTACCTGTGACTGGTCACCAGGACAACTTGGAGTAACCACCCCATTGGGGACACAGGAGTGTCACTCTATCTAAGACTTTAGATATTCTTTACAGGTGTTACGCATGTATACTGCACACTTTTTATTTTATCCTTTTATTGATTTTTTGGTATGTCTTCCATAAATATGGGCCTAATAAGAATACCACCCTGCCTTTAGGAGGAGGGCAGGAAAGAGGTGATGAAATGGCATGCTGTGAGGTGAGGTGCAGCAAACAATTACGCCATGCCTTGATTGTAGTGGCTTTGTGGACTGAAGCTAATGTGCACGAAGTGAAAATATGCCATAGCTTCCCTGTAAAGAGGCAGGATTGTACAGATCTACAAGTCTCGCTGTAATACAGACGGAGCCCAGATTGCTTGATTTATACCAAGTTTTTGTAGTACAATGATGCCGTGTCAGAAGGTGCCAGGTAGTGCTGAGTGTTCTCAGCATGCTTTCTCTGAATGCAATTTTTTTTCTGCTTTCTGTAGCATCTCATTTGCAGTACATGTAGCTTTTTATTAATCATGTTTTTGGAAGCAGAATGTTTAAATGCCGGCTTCTTCTCCTTTCCTCGATTTCCAGGTGGTCTTCAGGTAATGGCAGCACTTGAGCCTTATCTCTGATGTTCACAGCATGGCTGGCTGAGATGGAATATGTCTTTTGTTTTGTAATCTACCTTGTGTTTCTGATGTATTCCTAGTCAGTCACGCCACAGTCTAGGTGGTTTCGATTGTATCTGTCCTTTCCCCGGGGTGTCTGAATAGAAGGTGCAGTGGAAATTGGTGTTCCTTCACTGGAAATGTCCCAGAATATTGCTGTGGCCATTGATTCAGCCCAACGGTTCTACCCGCTGTCTGTTTTTGACGGAGGGCTCTTGCTCACCCTTTTTACTTGCTCATCCCGCTTGATAAAACGTCTGGGGCTGAAGAGGGAGGGAGAGATCTTGACGTGTAGCCTGATCTGTATCTGGAACATTTTATACAGAGACGCTGTACAGATGGGAAGAGAGCTTTGCTGAAATCCCAAAGCCAGGCGTTTTTTTGGATGGATGCCTGCCCAAAACGGCAGAGCTTAACACCAGGCTTGTTCAGGGAAGGCTAAATTGATTTACTTGTAATTTCATAGATATGGCACATTGAGTTCAGTGACCAGATCTGCGACACTTACAACGCCCTGAAGTCACCGCTTTCCTCTCTTCCAGAACAGCAGGAAAATTATAGGTGTTGGGACATTATTTTTTGCTGTGTTTAGATGAAGCCGTATTGCTGTACCAATTATAGATCTTCCTGGGATTCCTCAAAATATACACTGTGTTCTTGAGAAGGAAGATGAGGCAAAGGTTGCTGTTATTGTCTAAATATATACAGTGTGAGGCAAACTTTCATATGTGAAAAAGGGCATTTGGTTTCTGCTGGCCTTTAAATGCAACTTTTACTAGATGTGTGGCACAGGATAGGAGCAGACTGTAAATAGTTTAATATTCTCTTATTGCTATGCCCTATTTCAAGGATATGCAGTTAGCGGACCTCCAGCTGTTGCAAAACTACAAGTCCCATCATGCCTCTGGGTGCCATGTTTGTGGCTGTCCGTTTTTGCTATGCCTCATGGAACTTGTAGTTCTGCAACAGCTGGAGGTCCACTAATTGCATATACCTGCCCCATTTGCTTGTCTAGTGCTGCAGAAGGGTTATTTTAATTCTCCTATGTTTTTTTGTTACCTGAGTGATGGGATTTTTTCCATTGAAGTACATGTAAACCCTAACTGAGTGGGCACCGACTTTAGTGCTATGTAATAGAAGTGTAAAGCTGGCTATATACAGAGTGAATTTTCTTGGTGACCCTGTTGGCATCACTCGCTGGTACTACAGGTGTGTCCATCCTTGCGGTTTAGTGTGAATCAAGTGTTTACTATAATTCATCCCTCAAGGCTGAATGTGCAATAATGTGTATGGTCAGCTTAAGCCTCATGCACTCTGGACGCTTTTACAGCTGCTGTTTTAAGCTTCAGGCATTTTTATTCTACAGCCAGTAAACTCCCCAGCATGTTATCCCAGCTCTGACCTGATAAAAGCTTAAAAACGCTGAAAAACTTTGCTATTCAATGTTTTTGAGCCCTACGTTAAAAGAAAAAGTTGCAAAACTCAAACTACAGCTAACCTTACTGGCTGTTTTATAATGACCAGTGTGCATGAGGCCTTACAGGTAATGCCTTTCAAAGAGAACACGTGTCCTTGCCAGCCAAGTATGAAGCCACTTGGTTCGGCTACTATCTTTAGGCTGCATTTACAGTGTTTTGGATCGTGGGCAGATTTGCAGCCAATCTGCCCACGATTTGACTGCGCCCATGTGTGAACGACAAATTGCGGCAATTGCATTTGAGATGCCATTTGAGTGACACCTCTAATAGCGGTGTAGGTCTACCACGTGAGAATTTGCAATGCGCCATGTGAATTATCAAGCGACAATCCCGGAAGACCCACACCGCGATTTGAGATGTCATTCAATTGAATAGCATAGCAAATCTGCCTGTGATTCCAAACGCAGTAGTGTGAATGCAGCCTTAGGCAGCACCACTTGCTGTGCTGAAATTCTTGTGTATGTGTGCGCGCATGTGCGGCTTTTGGGTTTGGCTTATCGCTGATACAAAGTTAAGGCCCGTACACGCTATCAGAAAATCATATGAAAAATACCGCGTTCGACGTGATCGTACATTTAATAGGGTTGTTGGTACAGAGCTTTCGACAGCCGAACACAACAGTTTATTTAAAATCATTCAAGCACAAAAAAAAAAAATTCTTGTACTATATCAGATCTTACGTTTTTTGTTTACGAGAATTTTTGTGACTAGCATGCAAAAAAAAAGGCGGTCATTTGTCCAATGATCTCATAGTGTGTACGGGGCATTATAATTTTGCAGTGTGATTACTTGGCCTGAGAAGACTGAAGGATGCTTCCACTTTCCTGCATCATTACTTTCTAATCTAGGCTAAAGGACAGCTCTTTACTTATCAAATGAAGCATTAAAAAAAAAAAAAAAATAGTAGTACTGTTGCTGTATATTATGACTTGTCAGAAATGTATTCAGACTTGTTAAATTACTGTAAGGTCCGCTTTGATTAAACCGTACCTAGACTTTCCTGTCCACCTGACACTTTGCCACCTCCCCATGGCCAGCCATGAAGATATTGCTCAGAGCCAGTTCACACAGGGGCGACCACCTGTCAGGCGACTCAGCCGCCTGACAAGTCGCGGTCAGCAGTAGTCACTGTAACCGTTCTAATAAAAGCGACGCAAGTCGCTCCGACTTAGAAAAAGGTTCCTCTACTACTTTGGGGGCGACTTGCATTGACTTCAATACAAAGGTCATTTTGCAAGTTGCCTCTCAAGTCGCCTTGAGATTGCCTTGCCGAGTCACCCCCAAAGTCGTGCCGCTTGTGTGTGTGAATCGGCTCTCAGGAGTTGTTTTTTCTTCTGCCTGTTAAAGGTGTTCAATGAGTGGCAGGGCCCAGTGCAATACTTGTCTGCCAGTTCTACATACATGGTAGTTTTACCCCCTCTGCTCCTCGGTTGCAGAGAAGAGGATCAGGTCCGCTTGTAGGGACAATAGCTAACAAGTGACTGATTGCCTACAGCCCATGTTATGGTCTCTGGGGATCCCAAATGGCTCGACGATTACAGGCACGATTGGTAAAGTGTACCATTGCTTGTGAAATCAAACCTTTTGTAGCAAACGTGAGGTTATCTAAATTCTTCAGGCCACTCCTGGTAAAGGATTTCCCTGGCCTCTTCATCAGCACACCCTCCTACCTGTACCTACATGTTTACTGGTAAATCCTATACTCTTATGTTGTCATGGCAGTGAAAATTCTATTTAATTCAATTTACAAAAATAGATCTTGGAAGCTTTGTAAATAAACGAGCCGTACTGATATTGGAGGCATTATAGAGGAAGGAGGTTGGAGGCATCTCCTTCTCCTCCTCTGTATTTTGCCTGCATAGTGTTTTTGTTTGCTGGCAGGAGAGTTGATACATTGCAGGGCACACAGCACAGATGACAGCGGTTAACAATTTTATCTCCCCTATGAGGACAATAGGAAGCGAAGTCGGGCTCAGGCACCATTCGCTGTTCAGGCTCTGTTAGCTGACATTGTGGGAGAACAAAGTGTTCAGGGTCTGCTGGAGATATGAATCTGTGAAAGCAATAAAGGATTAATTCACACAGCATTTCCTCTAGGATCACGGAGGTTTAATCCTAATAAGGTGCTTAATACTAGATCCTGTGTCTGCTTAATGATTGTGCTCTTTTTCCCATCACAGGCCCTGCAGCTCCTCTCTGCGGCTCTGCTGGGGCTGCTCCAGCTTGTGGGGTGTTAGGAAATATAAATAGATGTATTGTTCAGGATGTCACTCCGTCTGATCCGTTCATCATCTTCAAAACATGCCAGGACTAGAAGGGGAGGGGGCGGATTGTAATCTGATCAGATTGAGGTGCTCTGATTCGATGGATACAGTGTTTTTGTCAGCTTGTTGCTGATAGGTTATTGCGTCATACCTATATGGATGTTTGGTGTGAAGAGGGGGGAGGGGGGGATAAAACGCCAAGCTTCCCATGAAAGATAAGGGAGGTCTGTGTGTCTGTTTAGCTTCATTGACTTTCAACAGGAAGGCAGGAGAGGAAGCTGTGTTTTGTATTAGATGTGAAAATATCATTGCAAATGTTTGCGTTACGATTTGCAGTCAGGAAAAGGCCTGTCGTTTGGCTGCCAATTGACATTTTGCTTGGTTTACATTACAATCAAAGCCATATCATCTTGAAACAGGCCCTTCTCCAAGAGCTGTTAGGGTTTTGATTGCTTGCATTATACCTGGAAGGCTTCGCTTGTCATTGTACTTCTTGTCAAAGAATAGCCCTGGACGACAAGAACAGTGGCAATCGGATCTTTGATAACATTTGTTTTCTGTTTAGGGAGTAACTGCTTTTTTATAATCTGTTTCTTTGTTTTCTGTTTGAAAATAATGGACCTTTGATGCCTAAAAAAAAAAAAAATGCGTGCCTGATGTCAATAGGCAATCACTATTGTAAAATAGATTGGCAGTATACTTGATTTGTAACAGTGGGCCTCTTACATGCAATGCTTTCAAGTGACTCTATCCAAAAAAATAAAAGGAGCTCCATACGTAAGACTTTATTTTTACTCTTACCTCTCTGGAGGACAGAGTCCAAACTTTGGTCTCTCGCAGAGCTATGGCCTCCAGTAAGATCTGTAGCATCTGGAACTTAGAGGTGTATCTAATGCCTGTGCCTCCTGTTGTGCTTTTTGTCCAACCCTGGCTCCTAGATTACTACAGAACTCGGGTGTAGGAGCCAGCAGTGGAATCTCAGAACACAGCGGTATCTTAAGCATTTTGCTGTAGATAAAGATGGAACCTTGCACCCAGGTGGCTGAGAGGTAGCAGACAGTCGTCTTTTTGCTGAGGGCTTTGTTGTACATTTTTTGGGGATGGCGACAGTCGCTTTAGGGAAAGTGTTAATAATTACCATTTTTCCACTACAGTTTGACTGCCTTTTCTGCTTTCATTACTGGATTTCATCATTGTGTCTGAAGGAATATGTGTTTTAAGTATTGTGGAAGAATAAAAGGGAAGGTTTGGTTGTCGAGGATTTTTGTCTGCTCGCTTTTTTTTTTTACGGAAAACGGCTTTTCTTTTAATTGAGCGGTTTATAGGGAGCACAATCCAAAATGTTTTCCAGTACCGGAGGGCAATTTATACCCCGGAGCATTTTGGCATGTTGGTGCCCCCTCAGTAGGATAGAATGGAGCAGCGTTTTGTGCGTTGAATTGAGCTACATTCGCACAAGCGACCGAACGCCGGTGGAAATGACAGTGGCAGCAACATTTTAGGCAGTCAGCCACAGGTGGCAGAAATCAATGATTCCTGCCGCTGTCATTTGCACCAGGTTAGTGGCCTGTGCGAATGTAGCCTTAATGTTTGTGTACCCAGTTTGAGGTTTTGTAAGGACTTTGTATGTACTTTTAAAGACAGTTTGTAAAATGCCTGGCATGTTCAGCAACATATCTAGTGAAAATGAACATTATCTGTTTAACTGGCAGTGTGATGGTTTTCCTCCTGACCTTAAAGGGGTTGTAAAGGTTTGTTTATTTTCTAAATATGTTCCTTTAGTGCATTGTTGGTTTACTAACCTTTTGCTTCGATTTCCCTTATGTAAATGTGTTTTTTTTTTTTTTTCTGTGTCTGAATTTCTTCACTTCTCCTCAGTAAGCTTGCCCCCGTCATCTGCCTGGGGGTTAGTCAGCCAGAACAGCTTACTGAGGAGGAACAGGAAGTGAGAAATTCAAACACAGAAAAAAAAAACATTTGGAAGACAAATCGAAAGGTAAAGGTAAGTGAACCAACAATGCACTAGCTTAAAGGAACCTGTTTAGAAAATAAACCCCTTTAAAGCAGAACTTTAGTGATTTTTTTTTTTCATCTTTCTATCAGTAAATCTTCTGCCCTTGTTTTAACTTTGCATAGTAAAACATTTTTTTTCTGCCAGTAAATACATTAAACAGCCCACTTCCTGTTGTACGTAAAAAAGCCTAGGTGTATGACATCAAGCACAAAAGGAGGGGGGGGGGGGGGTCATAAGAGGGCCAATGAGAGCTGCAGAGCTGGAGGTGTGCCTCTGTGTATATCCAAGAAGAGAACAGGCCACGCAGCTTCGGCTGACAACAATTTAAAATGATTGCAGTCAGACTCAGTGGAGGGAGATTTCTGCAGCACAGTATTTATAAAATAATATGCAAAGTGGTTGGAGGGAAGCGTCGGAATGTTTTTTTATTACAAATTATGTGAGCAGATTGTAGTTTAAGGTAGAGAGTAAAAAGCATTTTCTCTGTTCAGTCAAGGCTATTGACTAGGATACATGTGTAAAGTGATATTATGTAACCTGAAGAATGTTCTGTATTAATGTGTTGCTAGAAGTAAAGGGCTTGTGTACAAGGTATTTAATACTTTTTTTCCCTCTTATGTTTGTGCAGAGCTTTCTGAAGCGCTGGGGTTGTTGGAGTGGTCCAATTTTTCCTGGAATTGCGTGATAAATTCAGAAGACTGAAGCCCAGGCTCACGGTCTACCTTTCACGGAGGCCCAGCCGTGAGAGGACAGAAGAAGGCACGTGGCGAATCATGACGGCCGACAAAGAAAAAGACAAAGACAAGGATCGAGACCGGGATCGGGAGAGAGAGAAACGAGATAAAACACGTGACGGCGAGAATGCTCGCCCGCGCCGGAGCTGCACTCTGGAAGGCGGGGCCAAAAACTACGCTGAGAGTGACCACAGTGAGGACGAGGACAATGAAAATGGCGGCACAACAGCAGAGGAGGCTTCCAAAAAGAATAAGAAAAAGCTGCCAAAGAAAAAGTCCCGCTATGAAAGGGCCACCAATGGGGAAATCACGTCTTTTATCACTGAAGATGACGTGGTGTATAAGCCAGGAGGTAAGAGGCTTGCAATCTGCACTCTGGGGATGGTAGCAATAAAGTTGTTTGTTGTATGTGTTATAATGAAAATACTACCTTCAGGAATACGAAGGCATTAGTGAGTCACTACAGAACATAATTGCACAGCTTGTAATGACAGCTCTTTATTGGATTTCTAAACCGTGCTTTATGGAAATGTTTACAAATTGCCAAGCGTGCTAGCAAAAATGTGGAAAAAAATATATTTACAGTTTTTTTTTTTTTTTGCTAAATTGCTAAGAAAACTCCCAGGCTTGTATGAAGATGGATAAATTGACGGGGAACACTAGGAAACTGATCAGCCCTATTTAAGAAGGAGGTTTAGGTAGCTGGTGGATCTTTTGCCTGCTTAAAGTAGATGTAAAGTTGTTGTTTTTATGCTAAAGTAGGGTGACCAGACATCCCCAGTTTCAGGGGACAGTCCCCTGATTGAGGACTCTGTCCCCAGACCAAGTCTGTCTCTGGTTTTGTCCCCAGATTGGATTTAATAGGGGGCAGGGGCAATTTCAAAGTGCAGAATTAAAATAAAATAATTAGAATTACACCCCCCTGCTCTGCCGTGCCTACTAGCTTAGGGGGGTGTATTTTTCCCATTATCTGTGCCCCTTTCTGATGATCATGTGCTGGTCGGAGCGGAGGGAATATTTCTTCAGCTTTGCTCGAATGTTATTCTGCCTTGGCTCAAATCCTGGCCAGCCACCTGCCTATCTCCTTGCCTTCCCTGGCGGAGTGATCTTCCTCCGCTCCCCATCCAGTAGTAGCCAGGGGCCGAAGAGTAAGACTTGAGAGACTGTGAGGCGGGCAGGGAGTCGCTGATTGTTGTCATTACTAATAAAGAAAAAATGTCCCCGGATTTCATTTTAAAAATCTGGTCACCTTATGCTAAAGCACAATGTACCATACATCTTGCCAGTTAAAATATAAAAAAATAGGTTTTCATTTTTTGTTCATCCTTTTTTAAAGTCTCAGTTTTGCTGATCTTCTATGGCAGTGGTTCTCAACCTGGGGGTCGAATGGGGATTTGCCAGGGGTCACCAAATCTTGGGCTGTTCCTGAAGCCTGCACCGCTCTCCCAGCCTTTTTGTGGTCACCCAGCAGGGTTGTTCCTGGGGCCCGCGGCCTCCCACTTAGCCTCTTCACAGCCGCCCATTCAGTTCATGGCATTGGCTGGGTAACAGAAACTAGATGCCAGCTGACTGGTGAGGAATGTGAAATGGGAGGAGCTGGAGGAGACCCTATCGCCTGATTTTGGCATAGGTGTCACTGCTACGAGATACCACAAAGTCTGAGACACAACCTGTGATTATAGTTGCCATTAAAAGTCCCCACTACAGTTCTCAGATCAGCAGATGACCTTGATCAAGAGCACCCAAGTCGGCTCATCCCAACTCCTCGCCAGCACTGCCACTCATCCCAACTTCTCGCCAGCACTGCCACTCATCCCAGCTCCTCGCCAGCACTGCCACTCATCCCAGCTCCTCGCCAGCACTGCCACTCATCCCAGCTCCTCGCCAGCACTGCCACTCATCCCAGCTCCTCGCCAGCACTGCCACTCATCCCAACTCCTCGCCAGCACTGCCACTCATCCCATCTCCTCGCCAGCACTGCCACTCATCCCATCTCCTCGCCAGCACTGCCACTCATCCCATCTCCTCGCCAGCACTGCCACTCATCCCAACTCCTCGCCAGCACTGCCACTCATCCCAACTCCTCGCCAGCACTGCCACTCATCCCAACTCCTCGCCAGCACTGCCACTCATCCCAACTCCTCGCCAGCACTGCCACTCATCCCAACTCCTCGCCAGCACTGCCACTCATCCCAACTCCTCGCCAGCACTGCCACTCATCCCAACTCCTCGCCAGCACTGCCACTCATCCCAACTCCTCGCCAGCACTGCCACTCATCCCAACTCCTCGCCAGCACTGCCACTCATCCCAACTCCTCGCCAGCACTGCCACTCATCCCAACTCCTCGCCAGCACTGCCACTCATCCCAACTCCTCGCCAGCACTGCCACTCATCCCAACTCCTCGCCAGCACTGCCACTCATCCCAACTCCTCGCCAGCACTGCCACTCATCCCAACTCCTCGCCAGCACTGCCACTCATCCCAACTCCTCGCCAGCACTGCCACTCATCCCAACTCCTCGCCAGCACTGCCACTCATCCCAACTCCTCGCCAGCACTGCCACTCATCCCAACTCCTCGCCAGCACTGCCACTCATCCCAACTCCTCGCCAGCACTGCCACTCATCCCAACTCCTCGCCAGCACTGCCACTCATCCCAACTCCTCGCCAGCACTGCCACTCATCCCAACTCCTCGCCAGCACTGCCACTCATCCCAACTCCTCGCCAGCACTGCCACTCATCCCAACTCCTCGCCAGCACTGCCACTCATCCCAACTCCTCGCCAGCACTGCCACTCATCCCAACTCCTCGCCAGCACTGCCACTCATCCCAACTCCTCGCCAGCACTGCCACTCATCCCAACTCCTCGCCAGCACTGCCACTCATCCCAACTCCTCGCCAGCACTGCCACTCATCCCAACTCCTCGCCAGCACTGCCACTCATCCCAACTCCTCGCCAGCACTGCCACTCATCCCAACTCCTCGCCAGCACTGCCACTCATCCCAACTCCTCGCCAGCACTGCCACTCATCCCAACTCCTCGCCAGCACTGCCACTCATCCCAACTCCTCGCCAGCACTGCCACTCATCCCAACTCCTCGCCAGCACTGCCACTCATCCCAACTCCTCGCCAGCACTGCCACTCATCCCAACTCCTCGCCAGCACTGCCACTCATCCCAACTCCTCGCCAGCACTGCCACTCATCCCAACTCCTCGCCAGCACTGCCACTCATCCCAACTCCTCGCCAGCACTGCCACTCATCCCAACTCCTCGCCAGCACTGCCACTCATCCCAACTCCTCGCCAGCACTGCCACTCATCCCAACTCCTCGCCAGCACTGCCACTCATCCCAACTCCTCGCCAGCACTGCCACTCATCCCAACTCCTCGCCAGCACTGCCACTCATCCCAACTCCTCGCCAGCACTGCCACTCATCCCAACTCCTCGCCAGCACTGCCACTCATCCCAACTCCTCGCCAGCACTGCCACTCATCCCAACTCCTCGCCAGCACTGCCACTCATCCCAACTCCTCGCCAGCACTGCCACTCATCCCAACTCCTCGCCAGCACTGCCACTCATCCCAACTCCTCGCCAGCACTGCCACTCATCCCAACTCCTCGCCAGCACTGCCACTCATCCCAACTCCTCGCCAGCACTGCCACTCATCCCAACTCCTCGCCAGCACTGCCACTCATCCCAACTCCTCGCCAGCACTGCCACTCATCCCAACTCCTCGCCAGCACTGCCACTCATCCCAACTCCTCGCCAGCACTGCCACTCATCCCAACTCCTCGCCAGCACTGCCACTCATCCCAACTCCTCGCCAGCACTGCCACTCATCCCAACTCCTCGCCAGCACTGCCACTCATCCCAACTCCTCGCCAGCACTGCCACTCATCCCAACTCCTCGCCAGCACTGCCACTCATCCCAACTCCTCGCCAGCACTGCCACTCATCCCAACTCCTCGCCAGCACTGCCACTCATCCCAACTCCTCGCCAGCACTGCCACTCATCCCAACTCCTCGCCAGCACTGCCACTCATCCCAACTCCTCGCCAGCACTGCCACTCATCCCAACTCCTCGCCAGCACTGCCACTCATCCCAACTCCTCGCCAGCACTGCCACTCATCCCAACTCCTCGCCAGCACTGCCACTCATCCCAACTCCTCGCCAGCACTGCCACTCATCCCAACTCCTCGCCAGCACTGCCACTCATCCCAACTCCTCGCCAGCACTGCCACTCATCCCAACTCCTCGCCAGCACTGCCACTCATCCCAACTCCTCGCCAGCACTGCCACTCATCCCAACTCCTCGCCAGCACTGCCACTCATCCCAACTCCTCGCCAGCACTGCCACTCATCCCAACTCCTCGCCAGCACTGCCACTCATCCCAACTCCTCGCCAGCACTGCCACATGTCCTATTTGTGACCACTCCTGCACTTAATTTCTCAGGACGATATTTCCCTTATAGTGACAGCAGTGGAACAGGTCCATGCGATGGGTGTCAAGACTCCACTGAGTGAGCTTATGACCAGGTGACAACTATGGAGAACAGCTAGGGGACAGATACATGTAGAGTGTTGTAATTCTAGAATAGGAAGTGCCTAAACCAGGATCTTCATGGTAGGATTGGCAGGTATTGGTTCAATTAAAGCTGTATATTTTAAAATGTTGTTTTATTTTTTTGCTACCTGGCTCCTGGTATTTGCATGGCTTTGTTGTAGAGTGCATTAGCCAGTGTATTCTAGTATAGTTTCCAGCAGGCATGTCCATAAAGCCAGGAAACATGAAATTCCATTGGTAACAAAGGATCCCAAGAAAGCACCAGCTGCTTATTTTGTTAGTTGGATCCTGGTCTTACCTTGATCCTGGTCTTGGGTTTTGTTCTACCAAACTCTGTATATGTGTCTGGCTGGTTAGATATAATCTGATGGGATTTTTATTTAGGTAGGCTCTCGCAATACACAATTGTTGGTAATATGTTTAAAGCAGAGCGAATAATATCTTTCTGTGTTTGACCAGCTTTATTTATTAGGGTAAAAAGGAAACCTGTAGTGGGAGAAGCACAGAGGCTGCCATTGCTGATTGCTCCTTATAAAAAAAACGCTGGTTACTTACCTGTTATGTTGATCTGGTTTCACTTATTTGGGATTTTACCCAGAAAGATGTTGAATTGTTTTGAGTAAACATTGAACAGAGAGCTTGGTAGTTTTCCTGTCATCAGCGTTCCTCTCACAACTGTATTGCCTTATAGCAAGGGTGTCAAACTAAATTTCATTGTGGGCCGCATCAGCATTATGATTGGCTTTATAAGAGTAGATTGAAAAACACAATGGTCCAGGGTGCAAACCTTATCAGCTTACAGTTAGCGGTGACTGCGGCCCATCAGATGCAGGGAGTGTTGCAGCTGTCTGACTACAATAGCCAGCAGTGCAGATTCCTCATCTGCTCTGTTTAATATGGGGGAGAAATAAGTTGATTGATCTCTTGTTGAGGTTTGGGGGGGGGGGGGGGGGGGGCTAAAGCTGGTCATACATTATTCAATTTTCTTAATTTCCTTTAGATTTACCTTCAACTATGTAGTACAAGGGCCTGCCTGATTTGGACACAAATTTAAAGTGTTTAGGTTTGGCCTCATATTATATGGCTTTGGTAAATCTACAGTAAATCAGTACAAGAAAGTTGTATAATATATGGCTAGTCTAAGCGAGAGAAATCTAAAGGGGGTAATGTCCAACTTTACGCTCAAAGGTTTGAAATGGCTAAAAGTATAAAAACAATCAAAGATGCACATTGTGGTGTTTCCATTTACCATATTTATCGGCGTATAACACGCACCCTAACTTTAAGAGGGAAATTTCAGAAAAAAACTTTACACAGCCCCCTGCGTATAACACGCAGGCACAGTTTACCGTCTATTTTCAGGGTAAAAAAGTGAGTGTTATACGCCAATAAATACAGTATTTAGCTTCACTGTTTATATTCATATTTTTCCCTCCTTTATCTAAACAGAGTTTTGAGAATGTCTTAATTAAGTAAGCACAGATGTGACCGATCTGCACTGATATCTATAACAAAGCATCTATTTTTTCACAACTCTAGCTTGTAAATGCAGGATTTAACTGTAACAGTATTTTATGTACATCTTTAATGTATGGATGTTTACATTCTTCAGTCTGGCCTTTCAGAACATATCCATAGGCTACATAAAAGTGGTCAAGGGTCATATCCTACTAGATCTGTTTATCACTGAGGTTTATGAGCACATTCTTGCAGATATCTGAGAATATGCAAAGTATAAATGTGGTTGATGTTAAGCTTTTCATACATCTGTTTTTTTTCTTTGATTTTGATCTGTAC
The DNA here is from genome assembly GCA_029574335.1 of Rana kukunoris. Classification (NCBI taxonomy): domain Eukaryota; kingdom Metazoa; phylum Chordata; class Amphibia; order Anura; family Ranidae; genus Rana; species Rana kukunoris. The sequence goes on from CM056058.1 coordinate 109,244,832, forward strand.
CTGTAACTAGGTAGTCTGCAGTCCTTTTTGTTAAAGTGGAAGTACTGTATATACTCGAGTAAAAGCCGAGGCACCTAATTTCACCACAAAAAAATGGGAAAACGTATTGACTCAAGTATAAGCCCAAGGTGTCCATCTGCAGGCCTCGCTGTGCCCAGGCCTCAACTTAAGTTTAACATGGGAGTATATAGAAGGGGTGCCCGGGTTTAAAAAATCGGTGCTTCCTGGCCGTAGGTCCCCCAGACAGCACACTTGTAAAGAAGAACAGGGGCTACATGTGTGCCAATTTTCCGGTCCAGGGAACCTATGGCCGCCTGGTGCCTGGTCCCCAAACTTACCAGAGAAATGACCGTTTGACATGGGAGTCTATGGAAGGGGTACCCAAATTTGGAAAAATTGCTGCTCGTAGAGGAACTTGTAGAGGAAGAGTGGGGCTATATGTGTGCCAAGTTTGGGGTCCATGGTACCTACGGCTGGCCGGTACGGGTCCCCAAAGTCCGGGAGATCAGGCGCTAAAAGATAACTCGAGTATAAGCCGAGGGGGGCATTTTCAGCACAAAAAAGTGCTGAAAAACTCTGCTTATACTCGAGTATATACAGTAAACTTCCATATCTGAATCTTACCTGTAGATGAGACTATCACAATTGCCTATAGGTAGCGTAAATATCTCCTGAGCGTGCACCGTTTAGGAGACATTTACTGTACCTGCAGCTGGTGACATCATTAGCGCATGCACTCTGAACGGCCACCCTGCTCTGTGCCGTAAACAGCAGCTCCCGCGTGCATGTATGGGAGTGACGGCATCGTGGCTCCTGCCGGTCACAGAGCCGGAGTCCAAAAACCTGTAGCTCTGATATCTCTGCGCTTGAAGGGCTTTGTTTTAAGGTAAGTAACATACTAGCACAGTATGATATTACCTTGCAAGGTAGAGAAAGTAGTCTAGCGGCTTTACTGGCGATTTTCTGTTAATTTAAATATTTGAAAAGGAAGGTCCTTCTACTACAACGTAAACGGTCAACTGATCAAATCAGAGAATATTCTAAAGGTCTCTGTAGACATTTATATATATATTATTATTAAAAAAAGAAAACAGGTTTGGCTCATACATTCTCTGATCCACATAGGGAAACATTGAGCTTCACTGAGAATACATAACATATATTGTACATGATAGGTTTGATGTTGGTTCAGGAAACCAGTTGGCCACTACCACTGTCTGGTCCATTTTACAGAACCCTGGACCCTAATGTCAGTCCAGGTCCTAGCAGCGTCTGGCAAAGACTTAATTAGACATAGGCTGGTGACAGGGTCTCTTTAATTTGGCTATCAAGTCAAAGCATATAGGCAGGGATAGATCCATTTTCAGGCCTTTATTTTTGGGGAGACTTTTTATAATTTCTCATCCTGTTAAACACTCAGAATTGGGAAAATCTTTCCAATAACGACAAATTAAGAATAATAAAGCTGGGCAGGGAATCAAACCCGCCCCTCCTTCACAAACGGATGTCTCCATCCAGACAAACTTGGTGGATGGAGAGATTGTCCTTCTGTGGAGTGGGGAAAGGCCACACACTGATCGAGATTTAATCATCGTATGGCCGTTTTAACCTTCTCCATACTGCCTGAAACCGCAATAAAAGATTTTGGGTAGAGTTGGTCTTGAATACTTTGTGGGTTGGAGTGAGTGTTGACTGGCTTCCACAAATATAACCCCTGTGGAACTAAATTAATTTTGCTTAGTCCATTGTGAGAGCTGTGTGATTGTGTGTTTCTCTACTCCTATTACAGTGAGCAATTTACACGCTAAAGCTTATGAAGCAGAGTTTTAATAGTCCCCCGGTCTCATTTGGGAATATATTGCTCATAGCAACCCTGCAAATTGCATTTTACATCTACGTTCGTGACATAGATTGTACGCTGGTGTATGCAATAAAATGTAAGCTTTATTATCTTCATGCTGTGCTTTAGATGTGCTGTGGAATTTGAGTAAACAGCATTAAAGATGACTCCCACAATTGTCCACACATAAGCATTGTTATATAGGGGAATGATTCATGACATGTAAACAAGTGCTTAATATTTCTTCCAGGCTTACTCCTAGCTATTAAAGGGTGTATTATGTCATGCAATTAGAATTTATATCCTCCTCAGTCTTCTCTTTAAAACCCTAAATTATGAGCTGGGTAACATAATGCAACTGAGACTAATCTTTGTAAATATGTTTGTTGATTGTAAAAGTTTAACTGCTTACAAGTGGGATGTACTGAGTAGGGTGGGGGATGGTTTTCTCAGGTCACATCTGAATTGCTGTTAAGGGCTCATTCACATCATACACGCATGTAAATGTACCTTGTGCTAGGTGCGTCTTGGTGCATGTAAATCAAAGCATACAGGTGACACCAACACGCCAAAAAAAATTGCACGCACATTCTCTTCTGAAGGGAATGCAACATTCTGGGGCTACAAAACGACTCCTTCATCGTAACAATAAGGTATTAATCCAGTTTCTAAAATTTTTTGGTAAGCTGGTGATACCCATATCCATGTGTGTTGATATTTGTGAGCCATTGCCACCACCACCACATCCATTCTGATTGGGGTTTTACACGGCATGATGTGTGCCGAATAGCTACAAGTTTTTACCAAGGCACCAAAAATCACATATAGCATTACTTTTGGTAATTCGCAACTCACGAGTGCCATTATACTTTATATGTATATTGGGTGCAGTTAAAAGGCAGTACTGCAACACACATAACCATGCATTACTATGTATTAAGCTAATCCACATTAAAACGCAAGTTTTAACATGTGTTATTGCTTGCACAATAATATGAACAAGCCCTAAAAGCATTTTACACAAATTTTCCTCAAAAAGCATTCTCCGAAAAAGAACTAAGTGAATGCTTACCTCTTACACTGCCCACACCACTAACCACCACTTCAATGTAGAGCAATACTACTGTATACTACTGACACAGACACTTCAGGGAATACCGTCTTCAATAACACTCCATAGTTTCTACCGACAATCCCCTGAGAGCTACAGCGGGCCCCAAGAACCAACCAGCACTGCTCATAAAGCTCTTTTGGAGGAATTCCTCCATCCACCTTGTTTGTGTGAAATGAGGAATCTGCTGACAGCAAAAAATGACCATGTATAACCAGTATGTACTTAAAGGATAAGTTCACCTTTAAAAAAAAAAAATTTTTTTGCAGGTAAAAAAAAAGTGCATTGACTTTTTTTTTTTTCTTAGGAGCCTAGAAAGCATTGCACCCACGATCAGAAAATCGCTGGTGCCATGCAGGTTTCCTGCAGACTGTCTGCCGTATATTGTAACTGTGCTCACTGAGAACTATAAGCCGACGGCTGCAAAGGATATTGGCACTTGTAGTTCATTCATTCACAGAACTCTGTGAATGAGTGACACATCCATGTGAGTGGAGCCTTGCACAGCTGCACACTTTAACTGCGACAGGGCAGCCCGGCTGTGCGAAACAACGTACCTGTACCTTGTTTCCTCTTCTAGGTCTGGGGAATGTGCGCACCCCGCCTACGACCTGCTCCAGTTCGTTTTGAGCCGGAGCCATGAACTGGGGCTCCTGTGCGCAGGAGTGACGTCATCTTGGAGCTCGCAAACATAGAAAAAGTGCTGGGAAAGATCTCTGCCTGGATCGCTGCAACAGCTTCATTCTAAGGTAAGTATTTCATAATGAACTAGTATGCAATTCATATTAGCTCTCTGCCTTTGTCTTGCAGGGTCTTCTTTTTTTTTTGGGAGGTTTACAACCTCTTTAAGGAGGTGAAACCTTCTGGAGCTGAAGTGGTTAAAAAGTGACAGCTGTTACAAGGAACTGCTCCCCGGTCTGCTGTCACACAGGGGGCTCGGGCTGAGCCACTGCAGGAGCAGGAATATGTTGCACTCTAAAAACGGTTGGAACGTGTAACATGTTTCCAAATGTGAATTTGCCTTTTATGGATGAAGATGGGAAATGGAGGAAGTGATCGGACTACTGGGCCCACAGTATTTCTTGCATGACAATTGAGTACACCTTACTTTCCTACAATGGGATGGATCCTGTGCTACATTCAGTTGCTGCTGGTGCTTGCTATCTTCCTAGAAGATCAGAAAAAGCCTGAGCTTGGAATCGGGAGCACCAGTTGCCGTGCATATGCTTTTTATGGCCAGAAGAACATTTCCTAAGTCCTGAATTCTACGTTCTGCTGTCCACTTTTTATCTACTGATAGACAAATGTTTCTGGCAAACATATGAAAGCGATTTAGTTGTTCGGAGCAGACAGGAGTTTGCTTTGTGGATAACTAAAGTGATGTAAATGCAGAAACAGCTTGTACCAGAGAGAAAATAAATGACTGTCTTCACTATCATGTGTCATTACCTACCCTGTACTTCCCAGCATCACAGGCCTTCTCCCTGCATGAGGCCAAGCTTAATACAAATAACATATTTAGCCCACTGAGGCTAGAGTGATGCTTGCAATTTTAAGCCCTCTGTTTCTGGAGGAACACGTAAAGGTTACACATACTTACACAGATGAGATTCTGCTCTTTCTCAAGCAGCCTCTTGGGGATTTCAGAAATAATACTTGCTTGCCCAGCCTCTGATAGTGAGCAATTTATGCCGCCTGTGGCTGCTCTGGTACATTGTGAGCATTTGTCTGCCAATCACCACCAATATGGAATGAATGCTGTCAGTGACTCAACAGAGATTGCTACGGCTGCCACCGAGGCACAGCTTTTCATTTCTTCGTAATGAAAATCTTGGAGAGTACCTTATGGCATAGTGTTTACAAAGAGATGGTTATCAAGGCCTACAGTGAAAAAGCATATAAACAGGCCTTGAGAAACTATAAGCAGACAGGGTGTGTTCTGGTGGGCCAAAAGAAACCAATAAGCCCTCCAGTATACCGGTTCAAATCACAGTAGTGCAGCCTTTAAACACAAGTCATCCGCATGCCTCAATTTAGGGAAATATCATTTCATAATGGCCCTAAGCCAGCTGTGCATCCAGAACCACTGGTTTTACAGCATAGTAGTGTAAATGTACAATTGGCCATTGGTCCATAAAGAAATGATTTGTCCTAAAAAAAACTAAAGTCCCTTATTTTTAGGATTTGTAATGAGTAACACTGGATACACACTACATGTACAATTTTTTTTTTTCTTTTAGATATTTTTTCTTTTAGATTTAACAAAACCATATAATATAAGACCAAACCGAAACGCTTTCTATCTGTATGCAATCAGGTAGGCCCTTGCACTACATAGTTGAAGGTAAATCTAAATGAAATCTAACAACAAAAGTTGAATGGTGTGTATCCAGCTTAAGACATGCAAAGTACCTTCCTGTCTGAGTGCTCTGTTGCTGTTCAGTGGAAGGCTGTTTGGTTTCACTTAAAGCAGTGTTTCTCAACTCCAGTCCTCAAGGCCCCCCAACAGGTCAGTTTTTCAGGATTTCCATTATTTTGCACAGGTGATTTGATCAGTTTCAATGCCTTAGTAATTCCCACAGCCTTTTCATCTGAGGGAAATCCTGAAAACATGACCTGTTGGGGGGGGGGGGGGGGCTTGAGGACTGGAGTTGAGAAACACTGACTTAAAGTGATTAAAGGAGTTGTAAAGGAAATATTATTATTTTTTGCCTAAAATTAATGTCTGCAAGGTATACAAACGAGTAAATCCCTATTAAATTCCTTCATCTATATCACCTCCGGCGTTCTAGTTTCTGTTCTCTCATTTACTTCCTGGTCTGCATCATTTGTTCATGTAAGAACTATATTTCCCAGTATGAATTGTGGCACGCCCAGTAATTCACACCTCCTTGAAGTCTCTAACACATAGAGTGCGTCCTGCCGCACAGATGTAGTTCCCAGGAGAGGGCGAGCACGTCACTGACCACCGCAGTAAAGCCTCCCTTTACGGTGGTCAGTAAAATCAGACAAGCAGGAAGTGAACAGAACAGAGAAGAAATAGAGCAACTTCTGAGCAAAAACGAACAATGAGGAAGTTAAGAGGAATGTCTGCAGGTAAAGGAGGCTTATTATGGAAAAAAAAATCCTTTACAACCCCTTTAAGTCTCTCCTTTTTAATGAAAAAATAAATAAAAAATAACAAACATGTTCTACTTCCCTGCTCTGAGCAGTTGGTTTTGCACAGAGCAGACTGGATCCTTCCTCCTCTTCTCTATTGTCTCTTCAGCTTTCCTGACCCCTCCCTCCTGTCACCTGTTCCAATGACAACTGTAATATTTTTACTTGCCCATCACTTTATGTTTTAATGACGGTGGTTCCCGGGACATAAATGGGGGGGATTCCCAAATCCATTCCCAAATCCATTCCCAAATCCATTCCCAAATCCATTCCCAAATCCATTCCCAAATCCATTCCCAATTTAAAAGATTGTTTAACGATGATGGTCAGATTTGGAACTCTTTTTGAGTTGGTGCCACCAGATATCTCCTTGCCCACTGCTGCACCACAATGGGCCCTGCTTGGCTCTAAGCCGGTCTAGATCATTCACTTCCTATTGTGGCGGTGGGACCCTGTGCTACCTTAAAGATTGTTGGTTTATGCCAGACTTTGTAGAGAAATGCACGCTGATTGCACAGCTGTGTGTTGCGCTATTTAGTTGTGACCTGACTATGGCTCAGGGCCCCACCCAACAGAAAGGAAGTCTGTGCATGGGAGTCAGGTGGACTCTCTTCCCTCTGAGAGGAGTCAGAGGCTGCATGGGCGCAGCCAGAGCATGCATGTCTGCAGGAGGCAGATGTCATTGATGATACAGGAGCAAGGCGCTGATCAGGCGTAAGTTTAACTCCAGGAAGGTCTTTTGGTCTGAGGAGCAGACCTAAGGCCTAGGCTAAAGGCCTGAAGCAGTCGTATGGCAAGGAATGTAAGCCAGGAGGCTAAAGTATTGCGTATGCCAGATACAGTAATGGTGGAACCCCCTGTGTGGGCTACTGATAACTTTGTGCAATTGTTTGTCATTTTAAATAAAAGTGGGATACCAGGCCCTTAAAAATTCAGTTCTGGACTGGCGTCACCCCAATCTTACACTATGAAGAATACAACAGTGTGAAAAATGGTCAGTGTTTTGCTAAACTGTAAAATAGAAGTCTATTACTGTCATCACAGTGATCATCCGGTGCACATTTCAGTTTACCTTCCTCGGTGGCAGCCGACTTGTTTTTGTAACCTGTTGTCTCTTGTAGTGGATGCATGTTTCCCTTTACCCCACTTACTCCCTCTTCTGAAACCTCTTCCTCACCATGGCAACAAATTGATTTATAGTAGGTTATCCACTAGCAGCTCAGCTTCCACCGTCCCACCAGGGGCTATTGATTTCCACCATCAGCTGGAATAGCAGATAGCCTGGCGTGATATGGCGGCAATGTTTGTCCCCTGCTACATGAGGAAAGCAAAGCTCTGATCAGTGTAGCAGCATAAACGTATTGCACTGCAATTGTCTGTAATTTCTGTAGAAGCGGTCTAAAGATTACCCATGGGTTTGTGCTATTGTTATACTGGCTGGATACACTTTGTACACCGTTAACCCACATTTAATGGCATACTGTGCTTACTGATAGTGTTGCCTTCGCCACAGTGGTGGAAGTAATTTATTACATTCCAGGACACAGGCCATTATAGATTCTTCTTTACCTGATTTGTTATAAAGGTTTCTAAATCACCATTTTGCTTTGCTAGTGCTGTTACGTTTATGATTGAATAGTTTGGTTAAGCAAATATGTCATGTTTTCTATGTGGGTTGATAGGGGTGACCTTTAGCCACTGGAAATCGGTCTGACTAGATATAATTCAGAATCATTAAAGCTGAACTTTAGGCACATACAAAATACACAAATTAATGTAGCTCTGTAATCATTATTACAGTAAATATATTTATTTAAATGCAGTGCAAGTACCTGAATTTGACCTGTGAGCCGCTTGTAGTCCCTGTACAGGAAGACATAAAAGTGAAGAAGCGCAATTCGCCAATCGCATGTGCTGACAAGAAGCATGCTAATGGAAAGAGGATGACGAGATGGGCTGGTCACTTTACTGGTTCTCCTTTCACTCTCCAGTCACAGGCTGACATGGGTCCAGGGTGATCTGAGCTCATAGAAAGTGGATTGAATTATGTTGGCCGGCTCCGGCGTGTTCGCACACTCGATGTGCAGAGCCTGCCAGGAAGTCGGCACGGCACTGCGCCAATCACAGGCAGGGAGACATTGTCCCAATGCGTGGCTGCAGAGATCGGGAAATGTCTCCCTGCCTGTGATTAGTGCAGCGCAGTGCCCACTTCCTGGCAATCCCTGCCCGCAAAGTAAATGTCTATCTGGGGGAAGTGGTTGGGATTCATGTTAATTATCCAATCATGTGAATTAGCAAATTCCTGTATATTTACTTCATCGGTACATGCATTGGTATTCCGCTAAATACCAAAGCTAAAATGTGTTTAACCACTTAGCAACCACCTGCCGAAAAATAACGGCGGCAAGGTGGTTGCTTAACTCTGGGATCACGTTATATAACGTGATTCCAGAGTCGCGCTCCCGCGCGCCCCCTGGGGCGCGCACACGGGAATGTCCGTGACCGCCGGGTCCAGAGGACCCGGCGGGTCACGAATCACGGTAAATCGCCGCTGATAGCGGCGGTTTACCACGTGATCGCGCCGTCCAATGACGGCGCGATCAGATGTAAACAGACCGGCGTCATTTGATGACGCCGGTTCCTCCCTCCTCTCTCTGTACCGATCGGTACAGTGTGAGAGGAGAGGGGAGGGAGCGGATGGCAGCGCCAGTGCTGCGGGATGGATCTGTGACAAATGTAGTCACAGATCCATCCATCCATCCCTCCCTGCTCAGCCATCCCTGCTGCACATACTCTGCAATGCTGGGCAATACTCTGGGGGGGGGGGGGGGCAATACTCTGGGGGGGGGGGCAATACTCTGGGGGGGGGGCAATACTCTGGGGGGGGGGCAACACTCTGCAATACTCTGGGCATACTCTGGGCATACTATGGGGGGCAATACTCCGCAATACTCTGGGCATACTCCGCAATACTCTGGGCATACTCCGCAATACTCTGGGCATACTCTGCAATACTCTGGGCATACTCTGCAATACTCTGGGCATACTCTGCAATACTCTGGGCATACTCTGCAATACTCTGGGCATACTCTGGGCATACTATGGGGGGCATACTCCGCAATACTCTGGGCATACTCTGCAATACTCTGGGCATACTCTGCAATACTCTGGGCATACTCTGCAATACTCTGGGCATACTCTGCAATACTCTGGGCATACTCTGCAATACTCTGGGCATACTCTGGGCATACTATGGGGGGCATACTCCGCAATACTCTGGGCATACTCCGCAATACTCTGGGCATACTCCGCAATACTCTGGGCATACTCCGCAATACTCTGGGCATACTCCGCAATACTCTGGGCATACTCCGCAATACTCTGGGCATACTCCGCAATACTCTGGGCATACTCTGCAATACTCTGGGCATACTCTGCAATACTCTGGGCATACTCTGCAATACTCTGGGCATACTCTGCAATACTCTGGGCATACTCTGCAATACTCTGGGCATACTCTGCAATACTCTGGGCATACTCTGCAATACTCTGGGCATACTCTGCAATACTCTGGGCATACTCTGCAATACTCTGGGCATACTCTGCAATACTCTGGGCATACTCTGCAATACTCTGGGCATACTCTGCAATACTCTGGGCATACTCTGCAATACTCTGGGCATACTCTGCAATACTCTGGGCATACTCTGCAATACTCTGGGCATACTCTGCAATACTCTGGGCATACTCTGGGGGGCATACTCCGCAATACTCTGGGCATACTCCGCAATACTCTGGGCATACTCCGCAATACTCTGGGCATACTCCGCAATACTCTGGGCATACTCTGCAATACTCTGGGCATACTCTGCAATACTCTGGGCATACTCTGCAATACTCTGGGCATACTCTGCAATACTCTGGGCATACTCTGCAATACTCTGGGCATACTCTGCAATACTCTGGGCATACTCTGCAATACTCTGGGCATACTCTGCAATACTCTGGGCATACTCTGCAATACTCTGGGCATACTCTGCAATACTCTGGGCATACTCTGCAATACTCTGGGCATACTCTGCAATACTCTGGGCATACTCTGCAATACTCTGGGCATACTCTGCAATACTCTGGGCATACTCTGCAATACTCTGGGCATACTCTGCAATACTCTGGGCATACTCTGCAATACTCTGGGCATACTCTGCAATACTCTGGGCATACTCTGCAATACTCTGGGCATACTCTGCAATACTCTGGGCATACTCCGCAATACTCTGGGCATACTCCGCAATACTCTGGGCATACTCCGCAATACTCTGGGCATACTCCGCAATACTCTGGGCATACAGCGCCCCTGTCCCCGTGAGCTCGCATGCAGAAGCGAACACATACGCAAGTCCCGCCCACATATGAAAACGGTGTTCAAACCACACATGTGAGGTATCGCTGCGAACGTTAGAGCGAGAGCAATAATTTTGGCCCTAGACCTCTTCTCCAACTAAAATGATGTAACCAGTAAAAATATTTAAAGCGTCACCTATGGGGATTTTTAAGTCGCAAAGTTTGGCGCCATTCCATGTGGCCACGCTGTGTCAAAAAGTCCCACACATGGGGTATCGCCATACTCGGGAGGAATAGCAGAATGTGTTTTGGGGTGTAATTTGTGGTATGCATATGCTGTGTGTGAGAAATAACCCGCTAATATGAAAATTTTGTGGAAAGAAAATAAAAATGAAAAAAATCTTGATTTTGCAAAGAATTGTGGGAAAAATTACAACTTCAAAAAACTCACAATGCCTCTTTCTAAATACCTTGGAATGTCTTCTTTCCAAAAAGGGGTCATTTGGGGGGTATTTGTACTTTTCTGGCATGTTAGGGTCTCAAGAAATGAGAGAGGCTGTCAGTACATCAGGTGTGGTCAAATTGATCAATTTTCAGTAATTGGTACCATAGCTTTTAGACCCTATAACTTTCACCCAGACTAAATAATATCTAAATTTTTTTTGTTTTGTTACCAAAGATATGTAGCAGTATACATTTTAGGCCAAATTTATGAAGAAAAATTCATTTTTTGCAAAATTTTATAATAGAAATGAAGAAAAATTCATTTTTTTACAAAATTTTCGTTCTTTTTTCATTTATAGTGAAAAAAATAAAAACCGCAGAGGTGATAAAATACCACCAAAAGAAAGCTCTATTTGTGGGAAAAAAAAGGACAAAAATTTCATTTGGTTATAGTGTTGTATGACTGAGTTATTGTCATTCAAAATGTGAGAGCACCGAAAGCTGAAAATTGGTCTGGTTATTAAGTGGGTTTAAGTGCCCAGTAGTCAAGTGGTTAAAGATTTGCAACCTTCTTGGTAAATGGGTCTCGATGTTTAACCACTTGCAGACTGCCCGACATACATATACTGTGGCAAGGCGGCCGCTCTGCATCTGATCACATACCTAGTACATGATCCGACACTTCTGGGTGTGGTGGGATTTGATCGCCTCTGCATTTTTTATTTTCTCTATAAACGAGACAATTTAAAAAAAAAACATTTTTTAGTTTCTGCTATAAAACATTATATATATATATATATATATATATATATATATATATATATATATATATATATATATATATATATATATCATTTCTTTACCAATTAAGGCCAAAATGCTTCTACACATTTTTGGGAGAGAAAAAAATCCCAATAAGCGTATATTGATTTGCTTGCGCAAAAGTCAGTGTCTACAAACTATGGGATATTTTTTACAAATAAAAAAAATAAAAAATAGTTTTTAAAAATAAGCTTTTCTGTTTTTTCTGTTATAAAATGTTGTAAATAAGTTGTGTCCTTCACTGATGGGCACCTATAAGGCGGTGCCAATGAGGTGGCACTGACTGGCACCGACGATGGGCACTGGTAGGCAGGACTGATATGCAGCACTGATGGGCATTGATAGGCGGCACTAACGGGCACTCATGGGTGGCACTGATAGGCCGCACTGGGCACTGAAAGGCTGCAATGGTGTGTGCTTATGGGGGGCACTAATACATGGCACTGATGGGTATCCCTGGTGGCATTGGCAGGGATTTTGAGTTGGCACTGGTTGCATAGCATACGAGCTCATTTTGCATTGCCTCCGATCGAAGCCTCCCCTGCAGCGGTCCACGTCTCCCCCTCTGGCCACCATGTCGTTCCGGAGTTACTTCCGGGTATTGCAGCTCTGATAGTGGTGCACAGACTGAAGCAACGGCACATAGCTGCCATTGCTTCAGGCACATTGGCACATGCAAGGGACATGAGATATCTCCTAAACCGTGCAGGAGCTATCCTGGGTAGCTACAGGTAAGCCTTAATAAAGGCTTACCTGTAGCATAAAGTTATAAAAAGGGTTTACAATCACTTTAAAGATCTACTTGCAAAGTTAAAGAGGAGGTTCACCCTAAATATACTCTTTCCCATGTGATCCAGCATACTGGCGTCAGCGCCAGTATGCTTTTTTTTTTAAATGCTCCACTTACTGTGTAATCTTTAATTTTGATTTATTTCCCCCACGGTGGATGGCGCCTGTCATGGCTTCCGAAAATACCCGATTTAGGACTCGGGTATTTCCGGTGCTATGCGGCGCCTGCGCACAGACCTAGGAGCTGACTGCGCAGGCGCCGTATTTCTCTGAGTCCTATGGCTATGGCGCGTCACGCCCGCCGAAATAGGACTCAGAGAAATACGACGCCTGCGCAGTCAGCTCCTAGGTCTGTGCACAGGCGCCGCATAGCGCCAGAAATACACGAGTCCTAAATCGGATATTTTCGGAAGCCATGACGGGCTATAGAGGCGCCATCCCACCGCGGGGGAAATAAATCAAAATTAAAGATTACACAGTAAGTGGGGCATTTAAAAAAAAAAACGCATACTGGCGCTGATGCCAGTATGCTGTATCACATGGGAAAGAGTATATTTAGGGTGAACCTCCGCTTTAACCAGTTATAAGGCCCAGTATAAGCAAGGTAGAGGTTCACTGTAAGATACTCTTAGATGAGATGACAGCCAATCAATCTAGATTTATTCTGATAACATTAGTTCTGCCTTTACAGCCTGACAGCATTTCCTCCCTCCTCTCCCTCCCTCCATCTGCCTCTGCATAGCATACACAGGAACACTTAGCCAAGCATTTATATTTATTAAAGGGACAGAGTGCCTTATAGCTGACTAATCACTTGGTGACATATTTAAGCAGGCGGTGGCCCTTTGCATCTCTCTGATATACGGCCAGGAGTTCACATAGCACTGATTGAGGATGTATTGGCTATGAAGACTGCCTGTGGAAGTGGATTGTTTAATGTCTGACCTTGCTTTTTTGTATGCAGAATGCTGTATTTAGTGATCTTGTAGCCAAAGCCAGCCATAATATAGTGCTCTGTGACAATGTACATGGATAATTGTCGGTGAAAAACACAACCCATACTTCCGGTGACCTCATGCAGCACTGCGGTAGCTTCCTGTCTTTTCATGTTTCCGATATTCCAGCCCTGACTTGTATCCATTTTTTTTTTTGTTGTTTTTTTTATTTTTTTTATAGAAAAAGCAAGCGTTCATTAAGCCTAAAGAAAATACAGCTTGTCTGCTTTAAAGCATAGCAGAAAGCTTAATTAAAATGCCTGAGCCATATGTTTTGCATGTGCTCTTTGCTGCTAATCGGCAGACAATCATTTGACTGCAGCCTCAAATGGGTTAACATCACTTGCAGCTCTGCAATATAATGCTGCGCCGCCTCTGATTCGCTGATCATAGTACATCTGTCAGCTGACCTAGCCTGCTCCTTCCATAACTCATATATATTTATATTCTATAAACATGTTCATTGGCCCTCAGGGTTAATGAGTAAGGAAGCAACACTAGTGAGGATGATTCTCTGCCAGCTGAGTTTATATCAATGCTTCCTTTGTGCTCATTGTCCTGAACTGAGGCTTGGTGTATCATCCTGCCTTCCTGGCAGATGAGGTTATAACCTCTATTTCTCACTTGTGCTCGGTTCTGCTATTACCGTTAACCCGTTATCATCCTTTCCAAGATATCCAGGCCTCTGCCTTTGCTGATTGTCTTGTCTGCGAGGTCAGAAGCTGAGGCGACATTAGTTAGATTGAAATACAGGAATTTGGCTCCTGCCTTGACAGCTATTGGCTCTACTCTGCCATTGACCCATGTGTTTGTCTTCATTCCAGATATTGCCTTCTATTCCTTATGACAGCCACACCAGCTGAGAGAGAGCAGGCTTGCCAGAAAGGAGCAAGATTTCCAGGGATTGCTCTTGGAGGGAAAGGAGCGCGTCTTTTTTTATTTTTTAGCCCAGTTGTGCCATATTACTCTAGTGATTTTGCAGCTGCTGAGCATGTGAGAGAAACTCATTAGGATTCAGCATGGATCAGCGTTATAGTGAAACAATGAAATTTAAAAGCTAGGGCTGCAGGATTGCTTTAATGAAAGTCCAGGTTTAGGCCTGCAGCCAGCTTTTTGCCTGCGGTGCCGCTAACAAAGCGCAGCTTCTTAGTACGTTCTTTTGACAGTTTAGTTTTGCTTTAAAATGAAATTATTGAGGTGGCAAACAGTGTTTTTGTTGGCTTCAGAGGAGCTGGTGATATCTCTGTGGCTCGCGTAGGAATGGTCATGCACAATTGCTGTGGCTAGCCTGATGTGCCCGTGTGTTCAGTGAACACCAGCTTGTAGGTTACACATGTGGCCTATGTATGTGTATTAGCCTGGCAACAAATAAAAAATACTAGAGATACTACCATTGCTTTGACTCTGAGGAAGAGGGTTCGCCATCGTAACGCGCAAGTCGCACTATATGACATTTGGACTCTCCGGCCGTCTGGTTCAAGTAGGAGGCTCTCTGGTGGCATCTATCCCTGCTGCTGGAGTGTTGTATATGCTTGTATTTTAACTTGCTTTGTGAGTATTTATGATCTTTGTACTAATTTTAATGAAGTCTTGCCATTGGTGAATGCTTTAGGTCGGTGCGCCCTTTTTCCTTTTTTCTTACAAAAAATCACTGGTTAGATTTTCAACATCTGACCAGCTACTATATTCTGCCAGCTGTTATGACCTCTTGTCAAGGATCCAGACATTTACTTCATCATCATGGATCAAACTGACAAAGATACAAGATATGTTCTCAAAGTAACCGTCAGTTTTAAGCCACTGCTTGTCTGATCAATTTAACGGAGGTATTTTACCCTGTAGTGTTAGTGTTATTAGAGTTCTGTTGCGTTTACAGCGGCTGGTGATTGTTTGATTTCCACACCAGGCCCCTGTCCCTGGCGAGAACATAACTTATTGACAGGAAATGCGCTCTGCCTGACAGCCATTTTGTGGTTGAGACGTGTTTCCCTGTGCTACCGGCCTCCCTCGAGACTGAGCAGGAGCCGTTCCCAGGAAAATGGAGGCCGCCGCCACATCTGAGTGACACCCATGAAATTATGGCACGTAATTGGGTGTGTAAAACTCTGTCTAAAGTGTTTAGATATAACAAAGCCCTTGCCAGTGGGAGGCATCCAGCTTTGTGTATGAGAAGTGTTTCTTGGCTCTTTATGTAGGCCAGTGATCCTCTCCCCTTCTGAGCTGCTGGTAATCATGTACATGCAGCCAACATCATTGCATAGAGTGTTAACAAGGGTAAGCCGTCCTGCATAGCCTCTGCAGAAAACCGACTCCCCTCCTTTCTGGGACAGAACAATGCCGCCTGTTACACTGCCGTATAATAGCTGAAATAAAATACTTCACAAACCTCTTGTATAGGTGAAGATGTGCTGCTATCACATGCCCCGTGAATGGGGCTGTCTGGCAGGTATTGTTCAGCCGTCTTTGTGAGATTGAAGCAGTTTAAAACTTGACAGATGGAGAGCTGCTCTCTCACTTTGAGGCTGATCAATAGAGGTTGATCCTGCGAATGGCTGCTTTTCTTTTTCTCTTCGCTTTTTTTTTTTGTTTGCATATCCGTTAAGGTCCTGAGGAGAAACGCAGAAGCTTTGTTTGTGTTTTTCATTTCATTAGATCTGTTTTTTTATGTTTGCTAGTGAAGTCTTGCTTTCTTGTTTTCCCTCTGGTTTATACAGTGTGCTTCATGTATTCTAATATGTGTTCCTTCTCAGGTAAGGTGATGTTCCCAGGACAGAAAGGGTGGAAAATCTCTCCAAGGCCTAATTCACACGGATCATGTTAAACCTACATTTATGTGTGTTTAGAGGTCATTACTAAAGGCATGTGAATGCCAGTAAGGCTTTTTCAATGGTGCCATTCACACTGAATGCTTACCTGCATTTTAGGTGCGGTCAGTTAAAGAAGAACTCCAGATTTTCCTCTCCAAAATGGATGCATTGTGCATGTAAATGAATCACGACCCCACTGTCAGTTTGTGAATAATTGACCTCCTTTAGCTTCCTGTTGCCTTTCTTTTTCACTAGTGATACTATATCTCCATCCCATGATCCTTTGAGCCTCTTTAGCTTCAGGGCGGGCTATGGGAATCACCTGTACCAGTTCTGAGGGTTACTGTGGGTGTTTCTGGGCCTTCGTGTGGGTGGTAAAAGGTGTAAATGTGTCATTCCTGTTTTGCAGCATGCCAAATAATAAAGGCTTACTGTGAGACTACAGAGGAAGAGCTATGGGAGGTTTTTATGAAGGCGTTTTCTTCATATGTAAATGAATTACTTTAGAGAGTAGGGCTCTGGAGGGCGGAATCTGAGGGGTGGGACTCTCCCTGTTCACACTGGTCGGCATATTTAACTGGGCAGGATTGAATTCCAGTTGTGATCCATTCAATCCTGCCCAGCAGCATCGCAGCAAGCTTTCAGAACAGGCTGTGTACGAGTTGTTTCCTCCTTAAGACCCCTTTCGCATTGAAGGCGTTTTTCAGACAATTTTGGGCTACAATCGGCGCCTGTAAGGCGCCTCCCCTGTAGCCCTAGTGTGAGAGCCCGAGTGCTTTTACACTGGGGCGGTGCGCTTGCAGGACAAGCAGCATCTTTGGGCCGGTGAAGGCGCGGTCATTCACCGCCCCTGCCCATTGAAATGAATAGGAAGCGCTGCCAAAGTGCCTAGGCAGTGATACTTTTTGGGTGCTATTAACCCTTTCTTTGGCTGCTAGCAGGGGTTAAAAGCGCCCCGCTAGCGGCTGAAAAGCGCAGCTCAAACGATAGTAAATCGCAGCGAACGTGTGAAAGGGCTCTAAAACGATAGTAAATCGCAGCGAACATGTGAAAGGGCTCTAAATAATGCTGTGATTTGTGAGGCGGGACTTGGGAGGTTTGGACTCTTCCTGTAAGTGTGACTAGGCAGGATTGAATGGCAATTAGGATGCATTCCATCCCACCCACCATCAGAGCTGTGAAGGAAAGTTACATTATTTTCAGTCTGACAGCCTACAATGGGGAGTGTTATAGTCCGGGGTCAAGTGCTGGGGAAAAAAGTGTGGCAACTCCCACCCAAGATCCACTCCCCCACCTAAAAAAAAAAAAAGATACGCTCATATGCATAATTACTAAACCGCATGCTTTTTTTTTCGATCCACTGTACCTTAGTAATCCTTTGTTACTGGCCGCTTCTTGTATATGGATTCATCGGGTAGTGTGCGGGTATTCCGTCACTTCCTCGATGCCGCAATGTCTCCTGGGAGCTTTTGTCATTGTTCCCAGGAGACATTGCAGAGGTCTGCCGCAAGTTATCGCAGGATTTAGAAAGAAGCCGCGATAACTCGTGGCAGACCTCCGCAATGTCTCCTGGGATCAATGACAAAAGCTCCCAGGAGACATTGCGGCATCGAGGAAGTGACGGAATACCCGCACACTATCCGATTAATCCATATACAGGAAGCAGCCAGAAACATAAAGGATTACTAAGGTTCGCCTGCCCCTGACAGTGACTCGAGCTGGGCATCGCCGCTTAGTGAAGGATTGGCTCGGGCGGCTCGACTGCCCTAGTCCTGCAAAGGGAACTGAGTTCCTGCTGTGAAAAAAGTGCAGGAACTCCGTTCCCAGGCATTCCCGCAGGACTTGAGCCCTGGTTATAGGGAGGAGCTGTTGCGGGAAGTGGCTGTGGAAGGGACCAAGTCTTTCAGCAGGATATACAGAGTGTCACATGATACAAAGCCACAACTAAACCCAGAGCAACATTGAGTTGGGATATATGCTCTGTTTGATAAAGTACTAGAGCAGCTAATAATGGACTTAGGCACATCATAAAAATAACTATTTATTGATTTACATTAAAAAAGATTTTTCCACTAAATTCAAGAAATACTAGAAAATACAGAAACATTTAAAATTATGTAGGACACCCCCCATGATTCCCCTAAGCTTAGAATACCAATCATTTGTATGGAATATACAGTTACATAGTGAGGATGAAAAAACACACAAGTCCATCAAGTCCAACCTATGTGTGTGATTATTTGTTCAATGTATCCAGATATGTACCTAATCCTTAAACTTGGGGATATCACTTGTCCTCATATGTACATACGTTTTGCTAACTCAATCTTCAGGAGCTTGAATTGTCTATTTAAATAACATCATATTCTGATTAAAACAGATATCAAATTATAGTAATAACCTACCTATATAGTAACAATCACTTGCACCACGGACACCAGAGCAGCAGCACTACTCCCTGAAACCCCCTCAGGCACCTCAAATTGACTGCAATTGGTTCATGTGTCAGAATGTGGGGACACACAAGATGGCGATAGAGATATATAGATATATATATTTTTTCGATCATTCAGGTCTAGTGAAAAAGTTGGATTTCAGCTTTAAGCTGCGTTTAGAGAAAATAGAATTCCCTGCACCCAGAATTCGATTAGAAATCCTAGTGCACCAAAACGCTGTATCTGGGAAGCATAAAAGTTGTTTGTTCGTTCTTCTCCTGACATCAGTAGCTAAGCACAGGAGTGCCAGCATAATTAAGGTCTTAGACCTCCTTCACACTGGCAGGAACGTATTTGGAATACAAGTCTAAAATGGTGAAAAAGTAAAAACCCCGGACAGGTATTACTGCTGTCTGGATCCTTGGCACCTTCAGAGTCCTCTCTGGTAATATTTACACCTGGGCATGCCTATTCAATGGCACGCAAAACGCAGTGTTTTGCTGGGATTGTTGCGCGGCGGAACACATCTTGTAAAAACTGTTGCCAAAAATAAACTCCTGATCCTTTTTGGGTGACCAAGCTTTACATGGTTGGATTTGTCACGCATGTAAATTGCGTGACAATCGCAGCAAACCCTTGCCACGTTTTGAAAATATTGGCACCTGAATCTGTGTTTTGCTTTTTCAGTGCGTTTTGAGATCGCAGATAGAATCACAACAATTCTGCTGCAATCCCAAAATGCCCAGGTGTGAATGGAGCCTAAAAGTGATAAGTTGGTTCTAGAGCCACCCAGATCACGTTTACCTGAAAGACCATTGCTGGCTCAAATCTAAACCAAGCTCAGGGCTGCAGGAGCTGTGAGCTTGTATTAACTCCCAAGTACCAGACAGTTTATAAGCATAACTTGGTAAACAAGGGGTTAAAGCAGAAGCATCTAAATGCAGGAAAAATGATCTGTGAGGCAAATAATAATGGAGTCTCAAGTAGCTGTAAAACCTGCCAGTGTTTAAACTTTCCCATTTTTTTTCAAAACTTAAAAAAAGAACTTTAACAGCCATTTATGTGACATTGAAGGTGGACTAAGGGAAAACTGTAATTGCAATTTTATAATCAACTGTTGCTGCACCCATTTTTACGATGGGCTTAACTTTTTAAGGCGCTTCTAGAAATGCGTGTTGTCTTAGATATAAAAGCCTATATTTTGTTTTTGTATGCATGAAAACCGTTCTACCACCGTGATGATACCTGCTGAATAATGCATGTTATATTCAACACAAGTGCAGCAAAAGGGTCAGTTAAGGTTTTCCACTATGCTGGGAAATTCCTGAGAGCTTTATATTCAGAATTTTCAGAGGACAAAGCTTAATTATCTTGTCTCTTTTGAAATGTTTACATTGTTGCTGACTTTACAATTTGACCATAAAGTTTTACCGAACTGTAAAATTAGCACTTGCCCAATCTATTTAAGCTGTATCTAACCTAGGGAACCCTTCGATGTCCATAGATTGAAAGGAGATTGTACAATGAGATTGTAGTGCATATGGGAAACCTTGGAGATATTGCATAAGATGTCACTGTCACAAACGAATAGACCCTAAACTGGTTTCCTAAATACGGTTGTTTTTTTCTGTGACGCATCCATTGTTGACAGAATCGGGAACTATTGTCTATTCGTCTATTAAGCTGAGATATTTATAAGGATGCTTGAGAATTGTGCTGGTCAGTTAGACCTATAGGACTTTGGTAACTAATGAGTTTTAAAGTGTAAGTTCACCTTTACAGAAAATCTGCAAGGCGATATTAAACTGGACCCCGATCCCCATTCTCCCAGTCCTGCTGTATTGTAGTCCCGCAATCCTGCTCTGTCAGGGACCGGAGCTCTGTCAAGGACCGGAACGGCACTTCACCGATTCCCCCCCCCCCCTCACGCAACTTAATCTCCATTCCATACCTCTCCGTGTGTACAGACAAAAGGCAATCTAATTTGGTCACATGGACAGGGCTGACCAATCAAAATCCGTCTAGCTTGTCCTGTCAGCATTGCAAGGAAAGGAAGCCAGAAGGATTTCAAATCCCCACACCGATGAAGCAGCGTCTGGTCCCCGACAAAGGAGGATAGCAGGACTACAATACAGCTGGACATCAATTTCACCTGTATTTAAAAATGTACATGCGCTTAGATGCGATCCACATATTTCTGCCCCTGAAGGCAGAGGTTTTTATTTTCTTATAAATACAGCTAGACTGAATGCAAGAACCCCCACAATATGTGTTGTATGCATTCAGAAATGTATTTTATATACGTTTATAGTCCTATACTTGCCTGCTTGTCTGAATGAGGTCTTTGCGTGTGATTAGCGGCCCAGGTCATCCAGAAATAGAGACTAGCACTTTGATGTGATGGAAGTGCTGCAAATCTTGTCTGGATCTCAGCACTGCAGCAGGAGACCAAATTGGAAGCGGCTTTGTGTGGGTAACAGATGGAGATGAGCAGAAGAACATGCATAAAGCTAATAATCACACAGTGAATGATGCCCTTCAGTTCTCAATGATAAACATTGCATTCTATGACAATATGCACTGCCCTTAGATCTACTGTTTGCTTTTGGTTGGTGCCATTAGGAGCAGGCTGGGTCTCGTACAGAGATTTTAGGTTTAGCATGAGATAATCTTATGTAAATAATATGCTGGCAGTATCTTCTTGATGCAGCCTTAGATGTGAAAAAGCTTTCATTTATTGTCAGAGCTTTAAAGTGGACCTGAAATCAAAAAGATGATTTTCAGAAATTCCTAAATTGTTAATGGTGCCTAAGCGTTGCCCTGAAAAAATGTACCTTTTTTGTCTTGCAAACCTCCTCCTAAAATATAGTTGTCTTTTTCCTGTCTCTAGACACTGCTGCACCTTCAGCTCCATTCAGACTTATTGCTGTTTATCTGCACTACTGTCTCTTGTCTGTTGTGACTTTTGGAGTGAGATTTTGTGTTCTCTGCTGTGCTGCTCATTTTTCTCTTTGCCGAAGAGGAATCTGCGCCTCAGGACCTGCAGTACAAGAATCTCCCTGTCACGGCTTCTTCCTTTTTGTATATCTGTGCTTTCTCGATCTCTCCTGCTGCCTTTATGAACATTACCAGTCATCAGGGGGCATCTTTGGCTTGGTTAGTTACCAGTATTGTTTACTGGTATTGACTATCAATTTGTTCTCTTCTTGCCCTTTTGCCATAACTTCTATAGTTCACCTCCTCTCAAACTGTACCTTTAAAGTCTAGATGTATTTTTTATCTTTGTGTTTTTCTGTTCAAAGTTTTATTTTTTATTTTTTACAAGAGTTTAGAGAGGGAACACATGCACTGTAATTTTGTGCATGCAGCTATTTACCCTAATTAGGGTTTTCATGGTAAGATTTATCTTGTTCAGTCCTGTGGGCAGAATGTTATAAATCTATTGATTACCTTGCCTGCGCTAAACCATGTGAGTGTAGGAATCTCTACTGCCACAGCTGTCAGATACCCAAACAGTGGCTGCATCTCATTGGATCCAGCTGCTGTTCAGCCAACAATTTTCTGACAAACTCCTTCAGTTTTCACATCAAATGATGGCAGCTGGGAGCCACCTTTGGCTAGAATGTTGTCTGATTCTGGCTGAAATTCTGTCTGTGTATGGCAAGCTTAAAGGGGAACTTCACCCAAAACCTACTTTACATTTGGCACGTGGAACGGGTACCTGAATTTTAAGGTTATCTTAGCGGAAGTTTTGCACATCACTGGTCCCAAAACACTGTGGGGCCAATAACAGTGCAGCGCGACTTGCACATGACGTTTTCCTTGGTGAAGATAACGGCGGCTGCATCCGAAGCCAATTAAAGTCTTGAGAATATCACTGGATCCAGGGGCAGGTAGGTGTCCTTATAAGTCAGCAGCTGCAGTATTTGTGGCTGCTGACTTTTACATTTTTTTTTTAAGGGGACTGAAGCTCCCCTCTGAAATATCAATAAAAGCTGTATTATTATTATTATTGTACAGGCTTTATATAGCGCCAACAGTTTGTGCAGCGCTTTACAGTATAAAGGGACCTAATACAGCGACATTACAATGCAATAAAAGAGGGTTAGAAGGCCCTACTCCTGCTAGCTTACAATCTAATAGATGCTGCTCATACCCACTATGGGATTCGTTTTCTGTAAAATACCTGGTTGATCCTGCTGTTATCCATCTCTCCTCATGTCCATGTCCCCAATGCAGTTTGGGATTTTGCAGAACAGTGTTTGCAGCTAGTGCACACGCTCAGTTTTCAATGCTGCGCATTTCTTTCATATCGCATCTGATCAGCCCATGTGACTCTAGAGTCACACATGTGAATGTATACACCGTGGTAAATGACAGCCGATTCCCTCCTTCCTCCTCAATGCCCACTAACAAGCTATATACACAATGGGGGCATGATATTACATGGAGATTTATGTTGATGGCGGCTTCACCTCTTTCTATTCTAAGACACAGGCTGGAGGGGCGTGACAGTCTGTGACTGGCAGAAATATGCCGACACTATGTTGTTATCAACATGATAGACTTAATTTAAAATGTATATGTGTATGGCCATTTAAACGGTTTATTGATATTTATTATATATTTTGAATTCCTCTGTATTCCATTTTCCATATACAGAGATAAAACGGATGATGTAAATTAAACAGTGTGTGTGTGTGTTTAGTATCACTTTGCTTTTACAGGACGCATCAAGTATAATCATATGCTGCTAAATTATAGCATCTCTAAGTTGCTGCTAAAGTATAGTGATGTGTAAATGAACTAGGGGTGCAACAGATCACGGTTGATCCGTGATCCGAACGGGTCACCCCTTCGGATCGGCACGCTATGCGATCCAGGGACTACCGCCGTGGCCATAGCATTAGGAAAGGCCGCGGCTTTGGCCTAGCTCCGGAGCCGCGGCCATCTTGGTACACCCGGCGGCGGCCCCTCCTCTGTTTACACCCACAGAGGAGGAAGAGCCTGCGCTCAAGGGACACACACGCCGCTATCTGATCTAAAGGTCTGCACGGGGGGGGGGCTCACTGTGTGCCTGTACTACGGCGGAGGGGGGGGGGGTAGGTTACTGTCTGCATGTACTATGGGGGGGAGGGGGTCACTGTCTGCCTTTACTATGGGGGGAGGGGGTCACTGTCTGCCTGTACTATGAGGGGATGGGGGTCACTGTGTGCCTGAACTACTGGGGGGGGGGGGGTGGGGGGTCACTGTCTTTTTTTTTTTTTTTTGTTTATCCGAAAAATGATCCGATCCGTGACTGCCGATCCGAGGAACGAACCGAACCGTGAGTTTTTTGATCCGTTGCACCCCTAGAATGAACACAACTGTATCTTAATGGTCACCGTATGGGCCTTGCAATTGAAACCGCAATATCCCTGCTTCCGACTGAGATGTAAGAGAAGCTTGTGGTTGTAGGGGACAAGTTAGTGCATCTGAAGCAGATAAAGGGATTTCAGTGTATTTGAAAACTCCTCTAAGTTCTTAGCTAAACTAGCACATAAGACCCAGGTCTCCAGGGTTGGCGACACAGGTGATTTCTGATCTTCAACAGAATTTCTGAATGACAGACTAGATGTTCATTTTTAACCCCCTTAAATGTGGAAAATTGTACCAGTCATAGAAATCGCTGGCACAAATGTCCAGGCTTTGTGCTAAAATGTCCAGGCTTTGTGCTAAAATGTCCTTACACCTACATTTATCAGCATTTTTCTACATATTTCCGGCAGGGATGATGCTTGGACGTTGTGTGCTGCTCATCTGAGCCAATTGCAGTAGTGTAGCTGTCGGCTTGAATTGGCAGCGTTCAGATAATTAAGTGGCTCTCCTCCTATCTTCAGCACATACACACTGCAAAGCTTCTCTGAGACATGTAAAACAAAACATCAAGGAGATCATTACAGTACATCATTTAGGTATAGCTATCTTTAACCTCCCTGTGCTTATGATTGTCAGTCCTTTCCAATGTATCTTTCCTTGGCAGCCCAATTATACTCTAGAATTACAAAAAAAAAGCTCTGGAAGTGAGACAATTTTTGCAAACACAGTATGTACATGTGGTATTATGAATGCCTATTAAAAAGCTGACACGCTCCCCTTCTCTCTCTCTCTGCCCTGGCTGATTGCAGCTCCATTTGTCATATTTTACAGCTTCTCAAGAATATCTAGAACATAGTGCTGCTTCCTATGTACGCTCCTGATTTTATTAACATTTTTTTTCATCTGTCTTAATTTTAAAGACATTGCCATCTGCACCTTTCACATTCAGGCATTGCATCAATTTACGTGTTCCTCCTCACTTGTTGTTCCTGCCCATACTGGATTAAGATCCTTACTGTTCCTGCTATTAACAAAAAATGTAAAACAATTTTACATCTATTTAAGACCCCTTTCACACTGGAGTGGTTTGCAGGCGCTATTGAGCTAAAAATAGTGCCTGCAAACCGACCCTAAACAGCCGCTGCTGTGTCTCCAGTGTGAAAGCCCACGGTGTGCTGGCAGGACGAAAAAAAATAACTTCCTGCTAGCTGCATCTTTGGAGCGGCGAAGGAGCATTGTGTACACCGCTCCTGCCCATTGAAAGCAATGGGACACGGCGGCTATACCACCGGCACTGCACCTCTTGCCCCAGTGTAAAAGGGGCCCAAGTCATAGCCAACCTGAATCTGGCAGCTTTTGAGGAACTACAAGCTTCAAATTGTCCTTGCAGGGCATGTAAAGACATTTTTAACCACTTCATTACTGGGCACTTAAACCCCCTTCTTGCCCAGACCAGCTTTCAGCGAGCGCTGATGCATTTAGAATGACAATTGCGCAGTCATACAATGCTGTACTCAAATTAAATGTTTATCATTTTTTTTCACCCACAAATAGAGCTTTCTTTTGGTGGTATTTGATCACCTCTGCGGTTTTTATTTTTTGCGGTATATACAAAAAAAGACAGAAAACAAATTTTTTTACTTTTTGTTATAATATCCCATTTTTTTTTATCATTTTTTCCTCAGTTTCGGCCAATACGTATTCATATTTTTTGTAAAAAAAAAATCGCAATAAGTGTATATTGATTGGTTTGCGCAAAAGTTATAGCGCCTACAAAATGGGGGATAGATTTATGTTTTTTTTTGTTTTTTTTTAACTAGTAATGGTGCGATCTTTGATTTTTTTTTTTTTGTCAGGCCTGCGATATTGCAACGGATATATCGAACAATTTTGACACTATTTTGGGACCATTCACATTTACACAGCGAACAGTGCTATAAAAATCCATTGATTACTGTATAAATGTGACTGGCAGTGAAGGGGTTAACTCTAGGGACGATTAAGGGGTTAAATGTGTAAACTGAGAGTGATTCTAACTGTGTGTGGAGGGGACTGACTGGGAGAGGTGACCAATGCCGTGTCCCTATGTACAAGGGACACAGCATCTGTCTCCTCTCCCTGATAGGACGTGGAGCTCTGTGTTTACATGTGACAGCAATAAATGTGATGGAAAAGGCTTTTAAAGCATCGCCTATGGGTAGTAAAATTTGCCTCTGTTGTGCAGGTGTGTGCAATTTTAAAGTGTGACGTGTTTGGTATCTGTTTACTTGGCGTGACGTGTTTTAGGTTTTACAAAAATTATGTACAAAGGATTATGTATTGTGTTTTTTTTGTATTAAAATTAAAGTATATTTTTCCCTGCACAATTTTTTTTTTAAACCACTGCAGAAATACTGTGACATAAATGTATTCTCTAGGGCCTCCGCTTTAAAAATATGTATATAATCTTTGGGGGTTCTAAGTAATTCTCTAGCAATAAACAGTTTTTTTTCGCATGGAAACATAAGCATACACCCCCCAAAAAAAAATAATAATCGTGTCATTGGCATTTGAGCAAGAATTTAGGAGGGTTGATAAAAAGTTAGTAAGGAGAGGTTGAAATGATTGCGTTAATGTGGTAGCGCTCTCTGCTTGCTTGAACTGCTTAGCAGTTGTTTTTATAAATTTGGGAGCTGTGGATTACAATTAGCTGTCATTAATTCTGTTCAGCAGAAATATGTTCTGTTTAGTGTACAACCAAGAGGCAGGCTCGAGTAAGCTTAAACACATGAAATCTAAATTATGCCGACAGCACATTAAACTGCAGCAGGAGGGGGGGAGAAAACCGAGAGAAAATGGATTCCCTGCAATATGGCTTTGTAATAAGCTCATTTGCCAGAGGCGAGGTGCTGGGGCTGCATCATGAATCCTTGGGTATACATTTCACTGGAAAGCGGCTTGACTTTACCTTACAGGAAAAATACAAGGATTATTGTATTGTTCTGCTGGTATCCTTTATTTATTAGAGAAAGGCGGTGACTGTGAAAGCTATAGCTTGTGCATCTAATTTGTTTCCAGTTCACCAAGGAAAGCAGATCGAATACCAAGGTCAGAGCTGCACGATTGTCACGATTTGACGAATGTCGCGTCGTCATACAATAGAATGTGTCTGTGGCCTCCAGGAGCTAGTCAAATTCCATCTGTCATTTTTCTAGTACCCATTTAGAAGGTAATGGTAAGGTGAGCTTCAGCAGGTAAAATGGGCAAGAAGTAGTGAAATTTGTCAGCAACTCCCACAAAGTGAAGTGCTCTCCTTAATGGAGTTGTAAAGAATTTTTTTTTTTTTTGCCTAAAGTTAATGTCTGCAAGGTAGACAGAATAGTGTAATGATTCTGTTAACAAACGAGTAAATGCCTATTAAATTCCTTCATCTATATCACCTCAGGCATTCTAGTTTCTGTTCTCTCATTCACTTTCTGGTTTGCATCACTTGTTCATGTAACAACTACATTTCCCAGTATGCATTGTGGCACGCCCAGTAATTCACACCTTGAAGTCTATAACACGCAGAGAGCGTCCTGCCACACAGATGTAGTTCCCAGCAGGGGGCGAGCACGTTACTGACCACCACAGTAAAGTCTCCCTTCACGGTGGTCAGTAAAATCAGAGAAGAAATAGAGCAACTTCTAAACAAAAGCGAACAATGAGGAAGTGAAAAGAGGAATGTCTGCAGGTAAAGGATGCTTATTATGGAAAAAAAAATTTCCTTTACAACCCCTTATATGACGGCGTGTATTGCCACTCATTTTGAAGTGTACGTCTGGACAAAATCAAACCTATTTAGCACAAGTCTGCAATATATCTGCATTTCTTCATGTTTTCTCTTTAAAAATGCTGCAAGTACAGAAAAATTACCAATGTTCATAAGGTAATGGAAAGCGTTCTGTAGACCAACAGAGAACTTGGGTAGTGCTGACAATAGGGGTGTTGAAACTAATAGTCTAATCGATGCATCGCGATGTAGTCTTGAGCGATGCTGCATCGCGGTGTAGTCTTGAGCGATGCTGCATCGCGGTGTACGAATGAAGTCCATGATTGGACAGTGCAAGGAAAAGCAACAGACCTGATAAGATTTCTGTCAATCTGCTCTCCTCCTATCGGCATTCTTTTTGTACAGTGAACAGCAACTTCTAGTGCTTGTATTCAAATAATAAATTATTATTATATACATAAGAACTAAAGTTTTATTTATTTTCTATGTATTTTTTTTTTAAGGTAGACTTTCTGAAATTACAAGTTAAAAATTTGTGAGTATATGCAAAACTATGCGTCTTGTATATTATTCCAGGAGCCCTGCCAGTTGAACAGGTGCAATGCCATAGGCTTGCCACACCTCCATCTTAGTATGTTATTATGCTACTATATTTACTAACTGGGCAGACACCATCAATGCATAATAGATTAGTATGGCTCCTCAGAGACCCATCGCTGCTTAAATTTTTTGATGAAAACCATGGGCAGTAATCGCAATACATTGTGAAATCGAATCGTTCACAGAATAATGCAAATCGAGTCGTGAGACCAGTGAAGATGCGCACCTCTAGTTTGTAATTTCATGAACAGCAGAGGCAGCGTTATGCACTCATTGGAGGAGAGTGAGATCTCACTGGATTGGGATCACTTGGGTACTTTTATGTATGTGCAGTGATTTTATAGGGACAAAATATCGCATGTGACGCTTACATTTTCTTTGCCCAGACATACTTTTTGTAATTGAAATTCGTTCAGACTTCAGTTCCTATTGTGATATGAACATTCACTGGAACAGAATGTGAGGGGCATCTCCCCAGTAGCACTCTAGACTACAATCAAAGAAGCAGATTTTTTACCATCCCCCACTTTAGTACACAGGCACAGTGTATTTCCAGTTTTAGTTGTGTGTTTAATTTACACTCATTTAGGACCATTTTTCTTTAAGGACCTCTGATCGCACTTGAAAAGAAATGCTTGTGATGTGTTTGACACAGGCATTGTAGAAGATTAGATTGGAGATTCATGTTTTGTGATTGCAAACTAAAGTGACTAGATTGCATCACAAGTGCAAGCAAGCGTGTTGACTTTGCTTGAGAATGTTGTTGAACATGTTGGCTTGTTTTATAAATTTTGCATTTGTGTATTTAGCCGCATGGTGGCCTTTGCATATCAGAAATTATTTTGGTACGTTCTTGTGATGACCTCACCCTGTGTGGAGCACAAATGCATAGCTGCATAAAAGTGCATAGACCACTTATTTGCAACAAACATGCTCGTGCAAACCTAAAATATTGAAAGGGGGGGGGGGGGGTGAGAGAATACTTGTCTTTAAAGAGGAGCTCCACCCAAAAGGGGAAGCTTTGTTCGTTTGCACACTCCACTGCCGCATTTGGCACTTTTTGGTGGGGGTGGGGAATCGAGTACCTGGTTTTGACAGGTACCCGCTCCCACTTCTGGCTCAAATCACCACAGCGAACTAAGCTGGAAGTTGTCTCCCCCTTCCGCCACAGTCTTCTGAGACATATCACAGGTCCCAGAAGACTACGGAAACATTGACAAGGTACAGCTCGACTCAGGCATGCGCAGTAGAAAACATGCCGTTAAAGCCGCAATGCTTTGTTTTCCTTACTACAGATTGCAGAGCCTGCACCCGAAGCCGATTGAAGAATCGGCTATAGTGAGGACATTGCAGGATCCCTGGACAGATAAGTGTCTTTGTATTTAAAGTCAGCAGCTACAGTAATTGTAACTGCTGCCTGGAGCTTCTCTTTAAATGGCCTCCCACAGATTTAAAGTGGAACTTCACTTTCTCAATCAAGATTGACTATTTATAATCCTTATGCTGCTAACATTCTTAAATCATATTTACTTTAAACTTTTTTCCTGGTTTCTTGCCTAGGCAAACCATGTCGTACATCCCAGGAGTCTTCAGGTGGGGAGGAGAGGATGAGGGGGTTTTCTCAGTGATTTCTCAACAAAATAAAGCATAGAGACATGGATGGAAGGGGGAGTTTGATTTGAATATTAAAATGAATGCGTTTTTGGTTTGTGGTGCTCGGATGCAATGAATATTTAACTAGCCAAGAGTGACGTCACTTAATATTCATGCCGGTATTCTGCCGAATAAGTTACCCCGGCGGATAAGGACTCCCCCAGTACTGTGCAGGCGTGAACTGAGCTCCAAAAATAGCCGACCGTAGAGCTGAGAGTCGGCTCTAGACGGAGACTGCGCAATGACGGGCTAGTGCTTTTGCAATGTTGATGTAACTAGTTATTGCAACAGGTCCAGGGCAATAAGGACCTCGCTTTAAGTGGCCAGTCGGCCTCGCATCCTCTCTTCGCTCGGACGGCCTCCTGGCGCTTTTTTTTTTTTTTTTTTTCATGCTCCATGTCCACAGGGATGGCAAGTAATGAGCCTGGATGTCGGAAGTGTAGCACCACTGCCTCTGCAGTACAGTTTGGTGTGCGCAGGCGCCATCTAGAGCTGACTCTCAGCTTTACATATCCGGATATTTTCGGAGGCTCAGTTGACGCCTGCGTATTACAGGGGGGTCCTTATCCGCCGGGGGAACTTTTTCGGCAAGACACAGGATCTAGTAAAGATTTTACTTTTGTGGGAATGTGCTTGTGTGCATTTTTTTTTTTTTTTTTTAAGGTTTAAATGAATGGGAAGCAAGTGACTGGACCTTACATTTTTCATGCAAGGTTCTTTTTACAAAGGCTGGTGTTGATGGAGCCTGTGTGTTTGAATTTTTTAGGATGGTCAGATTCTCACCTATTAAGCTACTGTTGAGCCACTTCTCTATTGGCACTAATGAGGGGGTTGCCAGATGCAGAACAAAAAGTGATTTGGTTTGTCAGGTTGGAGGGTCACCTGAAGGTCTGTCACATTCCCTCCACCAAATATTTTTTTAGACCCGAGTTTTGTTAAGTTTGCCTGTGTAATGGAACGTCTGCAACATCAGACTATAGCCAGCATAGGGTTGTTTTCTGTCTGGCCTTCCAGAGGCACAGTGTCATAGGGGTTTCTGCATTTGTGTGTGCTATATGTAACCTTATTACATCAGTACGATGCAGCCAAAAACACCTGCATTGTTTTGTGTTTTTTCCCTTTTTTTTTTTTTCTTTTTGTGCTCTTTCCCCTTTCTCTTCTGCCAGTCATTTTCCATGCATCTCCTTGCTGTCCATTTTCATGGTGTATGGGCATTCTGTGTCCTCAATTTCCTCAGAACAATACTGCTGCCAGAGCTCATTTCTGTTTTAGTTACACAGCTGAGATGAAACAGAAAAGGACCATGGCTGTGGCTTTGTTCAGCTGAATTAATGCAGTATAGAGTTTTCAAGCGGTGTGACAAGTGATCACAGGAGCTGTGAAGGAAAGGAGGCCCCGGCAGAGAGAGGGCACACAGAATGGCAAATGTAATTGCTGTGTGAGATTTTTTTTTTTTATAGAAATACTTGATCAGCCAAAGGATGATTTACCATTAAAGTCCTGGTTTGAGTATGTGTATGTAACCTTCATCATCACCTTCAGTGTAATCTGTTTGTACTATTTTGTCACTGACCTTTTTTTTTTTTTTTTTATAGACGAGTTGTATGTTGAGTGCCCTAGGTGTTTGATTCAGGTTACCCTGCAGATAATGAGGCCATTGATGGAATTATTTGATGCCGACATTATCCTGGATCGATGCCTTTAATATTGGTCTCCGAGGCACTTACACAGTTTACCAGCCTTCATAAAATGTCAACAGCTGAAATGCAAAAGCTAAAAAGCAGAAAAAAACACTTCCAATTCCAACCAAAACCCTTCCTTCTTAGTTTTGGATCTAGTGGGTATAGATTTAAAGCTCAGTGGTTTTAATTTTGTCTGTGGCCTGTTTGGGGAGATTACCTTTTATTGTGGTGCTTGTATTGGCTCTTTAGAATTAGATCAATATATGTGCCCCTGTAGAGCCCAGTGGATCAATGTATGCCCTTCTAAGTTGATATTAAAAAAGAAGCATGTCGTTTTTCTTCGTTTTTTTTTTTTTTGTGCCTGTCTCCCCCCCCCCCCCCCCAAATCATACTTGCCTGTCCCCCGCCAGCTCAAACACTGAGAACCGAGCGATCAAACACCACCATTCACTTGATTCTCTGAGCAGAGAGCGGATGACGATCAGTCACCGCCGTCTGCCCGCTCACTGGAGCGCTAGGCTGTGGAGTGGGTGGGAGCGGCTGGCTCAGCCTCTCGGTGCCGCTGGGTGTCTGTCCAGGCATGTGGATGGATCCTGACTTTATTAGTAAGCTAGTTGATAGCAGGCGTCAGCCAACGTCTGCTGAAAACGGGTGACGGGAGTGTGGAGCGAACTGTACTCCTGTGAGCCACAGGAGAAGTACAGCCAAACAAGCTTTGGCTTTTCTTCTCAAAGCATAAAGAGAATAGTGCTTAATTTCCAGTCTACTACAGTAAAGTGGCAAAACTACAATAGGGGGAAGATGATCTAGCAGTTGAAGAGAATTGGGTGAGGCTTATTCTCTATTTGGGGTAAATTTGAGGTCCATTCACAAAAGCAGAGAACCTAAAGGGCTCCACAAGGGTTGCTTTTAAGCCCAACATGGTTACTTTTCAAGCGCCAGCAGGTGTTTGCATTTTACCACCGTTGAATTTTTATTTTCTCTAGACCCAATTAGGTTCTGGCCATAGAACGCAGGTGTTGAGCTGTCAAGATACAAACCGGGCCCTCTTAAAGGAGTTGTAAATTAAAAAAACATTTATGCTGAAATGACTGTTTACAGGGTATAGACATAATAGTTTACCGGATTCCTTTTAAAAACGATTAAAAATCAATCATATAATGTACCTGTAGTTTCTAGTTTAGTTTTTGCATGTTGTTTCCTGCCTCCCTGCATACAAAGCCACAGAGCCAATACAGGGCTGTGATGGTTTGGAAAACGAAACTGATTGGTGCCGAGGGGTTTTAGACACAATAATCGCACCTCCTTGATTAGTGACCAGAGAGAGAAAGCTTCCAGCACTTTGGTTATCAGGAAACGGACAACCAGGAAGTGTGGAGATCAGAAAGAATTACAGCAACTTGAGCAAAAACAATGAGGACATGAAAACAGCACTGCATAAAGGTAAAGGAAGCTATTAAGATAAAAAAAAAAATTCCCTTACAAACCCTTTAAGAGATCTTCAGGGTTGCCCAAAGCAGTTTTGTTCATAGTTTTGGAGAAACCAATGAAGAGGGATTGTAGGGGATCAGACATTCTGCCAGAAAAATACTATCTGTTACTCTATGTGCCATAGACCCGATCCAGCAAAATCAGATCTTTGGTCAGATTTTGTATTTGTTAGTTTACTGATTTGCTGTGGAGTATGGAATCTAAGGAAAAGGTGTTGGTATTCTCAAGTCCATTATATTCTGGATGGAATAAGATTAATATAAACAGAGGATAGAAAAACAAGACCTTCATGGTTTTCAGATCACTCTGCTGTTTACAGCGTTATTTGCCGTGTGCAGCATCCATATTCCCTTGTGCTAGACACCATTTAGCTAGGAAATGACATGAGGTTGGTTGTCCCTTTTAACCTTTGTGATGTCATTAGTTCACAGTGAGATTGTAGGCAATGAGCTGCGAGTAGCTGTGCTTTCTGCCTGTACACAACGTCTGCCTCTTCTGTATGCAGACAATAGGCCCACTGTCATCAGTGCTCTGGTGTGACTATTCAGTCCTAACTGATTTAGCGGTGAAGATAAATGGTTTGTGCGTGTAAAACAGAGCTTGTTCCTGTTCGCCCCTCTTTCTTAAGTCACGGCCTTCCAGTTCATTTCAAGCCTAGTGTGTAGTAAAGGCCCCAGGAGATCATGTGTGGTGGAACACTTTATTGTCTGCTGTTAGGAGACATGTCATTTGCAGAATGTGAGGTGCAGTGATGGATATTTTCACTTATTTTATCTTGTAAATGAATTACACAAAGCCAGGTCACCACGAGCCTGCCTTTCCATTTTCCTTGTCAGCCACAGACAAGACTTTGATGGCTGCAAGATAAAATTATGAATTCAGACGCCTCCTGACTTACAGTGATTCCAATCTCTGTTTGCTTTATGGCTCTTTTTTATGAAATAAGCAGCAGTGTTGGAAAACATTGTATTCTCCCCAAGACTTTATGAAGAGCTGTCACATTGTGAGTAACTGACTTCACCGTGACAAGGACACTCACTGCCAGCAGTGCGCTTTAGTAAATTGTGCTTGTGGTGTCAAGGATTTAATGTATGGGCTTAGTACCTCAGTGTGGGGTTATAAGCCAATTGCTTCAGTATCTCTTCCTCAATTCTATAGACTTTTTTTTATTTAGTAGCTATAAAACTGTTGCCTTTGAGGTGTAATTTGTAATTGACAGTCTTTTCTTATTCCATATGCAACAGTAGCTGAAATGTTCTCTGTTCAAAATGGGCTGGAATTGATTTTCTCTATTCACTTGCTAAAGGGTAAGCTCAAGGAAGATATTTTTCAGAAGTTTCTTAAAGTGATTTTGTCACATAAAGGATACGTTTACCTTTGGGAATATGTTACATGTTCCACTGGTTTTTAGGGTGGAACATGAAACCTGTTCCCAATGCTGTAGCCTGCCTGATCCCTGATCCCTGATCACCAATGCTGTAGCCTGCCTGATCACCAATGCTGTAGCCTGCCTGATCACCAATGCTGTAGCCTGCCTGATCACCAATGCTGTATCACCAATGCTGTAGCCTGCCTGATCACCAATGCTGTAGCCTGCCTGATCACCAATGCTGTAGCCTGCCTGATCACCAATGCTGTAGCCTGCCTGATCACCAATGCTGTAGCCTGCCTGATCACCAATGCTGTAGCCTGCCTGATCACTGCCCATTTCCTACTGCACATGCACGAGACGCTTTGTGAAAGGCCAGATGTCTTCTGGGACACACGGGTCCCAGAAGACAATGAAAGAAGGATGAGAACGAAGCTAACTGCAGTATAGGAAGTGGCAGATTATGAAGACTGCCTAGCAACAGCCATTTCTGGTAATTTTTTAATTTTTATTATATATATATTATATATATATATATATATATATATATAATATATATATATATATATTATATTTATTTTTTTTTTTTTTTTTTTTAGGGTGGACCTCCGCTTTGAGTAGTCCGCTGTTACATTTTATTTTTCTTCCAGAAAAAACATATTTCCACCTCCCATAGGGGTTGGTACATTTACTGACAGTTTTCATGGTGGTTTGTTGTTAGTCAGAATGAACAAAATGGTTTACTATTCAGAGGTATGAGAACCAACTCAATCTGTCCACTGCAGCACTGATAGCAGCTGCCTTTGAGATGTTTAAATAGGTGCTTGTGTATTAAAGTGATAGTTGTTATTGCACACTTTGAGTACAAAAACGGTTAAAAGCTAATTTTATTTATTCGGTACAGTACATGAAAATGGGAAATACCCCATACATTACATTGAGATGGTAACATCCTTACTATTCCACTACAGCCCTAAAGCTGGACATACATGGATAGAAATTTGAGCGGTTCAGCAGGAAGTGACCAAATTTCACTGTCTGTACACATACATGGATTGCTCTACCTTCTGTACAACCAGCCTGTTGGATAAATGCCATTTGACCAGTGCTGCCAGGTATAGCTGATCAGTGTATTCTGAAGTCAGAATAAAATCGCTCAGCGGAAGTGATTCCACCATCTACATCAAATGTGTGGATTGGGGAATCCGTTCATTTTTTTTTTTTTTCTTTTCATGCAACCCTTCTGTTGAACTAAATCCTCTATGGGCTTCTCAACCCCTTAGAGCCGACGTCTGCCAGCCCTCTAAGGGGCTTAGAATGCCCGGGTCATGTGGCTTCTGTGATTGGCTGTCACTGCATTCACATGATCGCAAAGCTCCCAATCACAAGCAGTGAACGGGAGCTTTCAGTTGGCCCCCGGGAACTGTGCCAGGTGCTCGCTCTCGGCACAGCTCTATTGGTGCCATTGCACGCAAATATGGGGGCGCTCTGCACCAAGGCCCGATTGGCAAGAAGCCACATATTTGCATCCCTTCTGCGTCAACAGGTTAAATTCACACATAATGGTTAACATGGCAACTAATGTCACTGTATTGAAAGCCAGCATTGCACAAAAGAAACCAAGCTAAGTCCTACCATGTACAAGGGCCAACCTGGCTCTTTCTCGCCAGCTGTTAATGTCATGACATTAGTTGATATATTCCCACACAGTGCTGTCTCAAACGATAGCCCTGGCATTTCATTGCCCGCATCATCACTGGCAATAGCTATATCAGCATGTTGGGGAAAACTTCATGCCCAAATGCGTCTCAAGCTCCGGACCATGACTTGTCTGCCTTGTGAGAGAGAGATGGGATTACAATAATGCAGGCGAGTCCTGGGAATGTTTGGCACTGTTATGGTTGTAAAGTTGTTCTACTTGTAAAGTAATAAATAGTCTGTTTTGTATTTTATTGTTAAAGGCTGTTCAAAATTAACAGAGCACGTGTTTGTTTTTCCTTTTAACTGTTACTAAACTATGTATATAATGCTTAGTTCTATGGGAGATTTGTTTGGGCGTGGATGGGTACGTGGTGAATTGCAATCGATTTGTAATCATTAAAGACATGATTTTAGTTGTACACCGTGAAAAAAAAAAAGCCCTCCAAAAAAATGCACGTATGCATTGTGCCTTGCTTTACATGTCATGGTGTGAATGGGGTCTACAATTTTCTTGGTCAATTTCCTTTAGATTTACCTTCAACTGTGTAGTGCAATGACCTGCCTGATTGCATACAAGTTGAAAGTGTTTAAATGTGACCTCATATTATGGTTTTGGTAAATTCAAAGAAAATTGTTAAATGCATGGCCATCCTTATGCAGGCCATACACGAAAATAAATTGGCTGCATTCCCCTATCAACACACAGTGACATGGGAATCCCTCCTGATGGCAACAACTTGGACACCCCCGCCCATTCTGGGCCAGATCATCTCCCCTAGCTCCAAAGTCAAAAGTCTCTGAGTCATCTTTGACACCTACATGACAATGGACGAACAAATAGGGTCAGTAGTCAGCGGATCTCACCATCTGCTGCGGCTACTACGCAGACTTATTCCGTTTATCCCCAAAAAAGACGTAGCAGTCGTGGTGGGAACAATTGTGAACTCCTGACTGGACTATGCAAATGCCCTTTACCTCGGACTCCCTAAGTACCAAATCGCTCGTCTGCAAGTCGTTCAAAATACGGCCGCCAGACTGGTGACTGGAAAAAAAACATGGGAATCCATCTCGCCTTCGTTGAGAACCCTTCACTGGCTGCCAGTAAGAATTGCTTTTAAAACACTCTGTCTGACTCATAAGTGCATCCATGGGAAGGCTCCGCAATATCTATGTGAATCCCAATCGCGTTCTTCAATCCACCGACCAAAATCTGGTCAAGATACCCAAAGCCAGATACAAGTCCAAAGGAGAAAGAAGGTTTGCTTTCCAAGGTCCCAGACTATGGAACGCTTTACCAACCAGCATTCGGTTGGAGGAAAACCACCTGAGCTTCAGAAGACAGATAAAAACTCTGCTCTTTTGATGACCAGAGAGACAGAAACAACGAGTGCCCAGAGGCGATTCAGTTCGCATTTGCCGCGCTATACAAGTTTTTCATTCATTCATGAGCCATGGTGAAGCCGTCCCCGCCGGGAACAGTGATTATTGTTAGAGTTGTACCGATACTAGTATCGGTATCAGGACCAATACCGAGAATTTGTGCAAGTACTTGTACTCGCAGGGCGTCGCTGCATATTCCGGTGACCGGAGCCATCACATTCGGTACTGGAAGTGAAATTACGTATCTCTGCTGGAAGGGTTAACATCACAACGGCCATCTTGGTACACCCTGCTGCAGTAAGCCAGCAGCAGACATCTTGTTGCATGCAGCCCATATAGTTTGGGCTGTGTGTAACAAGATGTCCGCTGCTGGCCAGGCTTACAAGGTGTACCAATATGGGCATTGCAGTATGCTTACTAGAAGTTAAATGCCATGAATGATGAGAGGAAAGGAAGGATTTTGCAATGCTATATGCCAAATAGCATTGCAAAATCCTTTCTCTCCTCATCATTCATGTCATTAATTATGCAATTGCCGGTCAGTGCCCCATTTCAGTGCATGCCCATAAGTGACATCCGTTCATCTATCGGTGCCACCTTTCAGTGCCCACAAGTGCCACCTATTGGTGCCAACCATCAGTGCTCATAAGTGCCATCAATCTGTCAGTGCTCATTAGTCAAATTGTTACATGACATTTAAAAAAAGGATCGGTATTGGCGAGTACTTGGGGGGGGGGGGGGGGGGGGGGGGCGTTGTATTGGTACTTGTACTTTGTCTTAAAGTGGTATCGGTACAGCCCTAATTATTAGTGACTATACCAGCTGCTAGTGATCGCATGTAGAATCAGTCGGGCTAATTGTACCCAAGTTGATCAATCAACTGTGTATAATCAGCCTGCCCATACATGTTTTGAATCTGACAGTCTGCTGAACTGGCTGAGATTTTAACCAAGTATGGCTGGCCTAAGTCGGCTTGAATATGATCATAACCTCAAAAAAAGCTAGAAATAAATGCCGATCATAGCATCTTTTGTCCCAGTTTCTAGTAGCTTTTAGGAGCATTAGCATTCACTTGAGGGCTGAGCTGTGGAGGGGCGTGGAGCGTCAGTCTTAGGCTCTCAGTGGCTTGCAGAGACGGGTATCCGTCCAGGCACCTGGCGGATCCTGGACTGACTCTTGCGATTTTAGCCTGCTCTCTGCTGAAGCCCAGGTTTACACTGGGCTGTGGGAATGAAGCTGAACTCGCACCATTTCACTCCCGCCTGTCATTCCCGATTTCGGCCAGGATTACAGAGACATCTGCGCAGGTTTATGCACAGTTGTCAGTGTAAGTCGTGGGACGATATTGCAAAAAGTAGTACAGAAACAACTTTTTCAAATTGGTGCAGCGCCGCAGATGCGGCATCGCACCGATTAGGACAGTGCCATTGCCGGCAAATGCCGCTGTTTTGATTTGGCATGTCACCAGTGTGAACCAGGATGAAAACGTGTATCAGAAGTGCAAAACTAAGGAGATGGGAGAAGCCCAGTCAGACGTGCTCAAGCTGGACTTCTCCTTTAATACTCTCCCCCCCCGTCACCTGTGCCGTGAATTCACTTCGATAGATATACTATACTTACATCTTTGTAAAGTAAATGAATGTAGTGATAGAATAAATCGGTTTATAAATACCCTTTACATATAAAATAATCTAAAATAGTTTTTCACTATTGTACATGTAAGTTTTTTTTAATTTCACCTGTCATATGAAAACCCTGCAGAGGCCCCTGGTTATTGTATGCTCCTAATATCTCCTGATGAAATGTGTATATTGCTTACATAAAAAGGGGAGGAAAGCTTGTCAAGCCTCTGTGATCTGTGATTCATAATGACCTTCCATGTAATGGTGTTCTACTCGGAGGTATTAGAGAGGCATTATCATAATGCGCATATGGCAGGTCAAGACAAAGGGCTGTATTTATAGGAGAAGCAATCATGCCGCAATGATATTCATAGGCTTGTGCTAAATCTAGTCTCCCTGTGGTGATTATAGAGCGCTGTACAGTATATATTTTTTTCCTCCTGATGAATTTTTATTTTTGCTATCAAATTGTAGAATTGTTTATCATGAGAAATCACTGAAATGACACTTTCTGATGGGCAATCTGATAATATGCAGTCCAGTAACTGATACCCTCACAGAGCGTCTGTGCCTGTCCCCTCTACTATGACGTTCTGGTTAACAAGCTCATTTTACAGAGAATAAAGCATAGCAGCTCCTGTTTATCATGGCATTTCTTTTTTCTTTCCTTTATTTAGATCTAATCTGCTAAGGTGGTGGGATGCACAAGAACAGCGATTTCATATTTCCTTAATATTCTATATACTTATGCCTTGTACACACGACCGGTTTTCACAACGAGGAAAACTGCTATTTTTTATATTGGTCGTGAAAACTGGTCGTGTGTTCCCTAGCAGTTTTCCCGGCGAAAAATGTGCCCGCAAAAAAAATGGAAACCTGCTCTTTTTTTCTCGTCTTGTTTCCCGTAGTTTTTCCTCGCTGTGAATTTTCCTTGCGTGTATTTGAAAGGAACTTCCCCTTTATAGTCCCGTCGTACGTGTTGTACGTCACTGCGCTTTGTTTGAACCTTTTTTTTTGCATAAACGTGTGTATGCAAGTCAGGCTGGAGAGGAATCACGTTGGGAAAAATGGTTGTGTGTACGAGGCATAAGAAGTAAAAAGCGAGACCCTTCTCTATAATAAAAGTATTGTTTTCATGATGGAGGCAGCCATCAGAATGTTTTTCACATATGGGTACCTTGGTGATGATGGGAAATGACTAGTGTGAAAAAATAATGGTGTTAGGCATGTCAAGTTTTGCCTTTTACATACCCTCCAAATATCTTCTGTCGCTTGTCATCATGATTAATTGTAATCCTCTCACACTGTTCTAGACCTAGCAATGTGATAATTATACAATTATTTGTGCGTATTTTTCATTTGCATTTTGGTTCTATTCTCCATTCATACAATTTACAATACATCTTTTCAGCCAAGTGATTCTTTAC
This sequence comes from Rana kukunoris, assembly GCA_029574335.1. Taxonomy (NCBI): domain Eukaryota; kingdom Metazoa; phylum Chordata; class Amphibia; order Anura; family Ranidae; genus Rana; species Rana kukunoris. The sequence continues at coordinate 109,285,612 of CM056058.1, forward strand.
TGACAGATTATTAACATGTATGCACAGTTTGTATCAATTCATTGCCTTGCATTCATATGCATGTCTGCAGTGCAGGTATTGGTATCCAGGTTGTCGATGGCCACAGCTATTCATGGCTCCCTGTAAACCCAGTGATTAAAGTGTTACTAAACCCACAACAATAAAATCAGTCTGTATAATGCAGTAAAGCATGCTTTTTATACTCACTGTGGAACCTAAAGGCTCTGCATTGTGTAAAAAGGCTGTTTGATCCTGTCTCTTCTAAACTTCACCTTCCAGTGTCTCCAACCCCTCTCCGAATATTATTGAGAGAAGGGGTACAAGCTGCACGTGCTCAGTTTGGTGTATTGGTGGAGTGTTTTTTTTTTCTTTTTTTTTTTTTCTTGGGAGAGTGCATGTAATTCGCACAGGGCCAATCGGCTGTGCTGTGGACACACGCACACACACGCACACACACGCGCACACACACACACTGCATTCAGCAATCATTGTAGGTAATCGCTGGCTGTGCAGAGAGCAATAGCAGTGGCCACCGGCGACCTGTCATTGTAGTGAACACGGCCAGTGTCTGCATCTAGCCGCAGCAGGGATCTCTGATTTTTGCCGCTCCTACTCGCAGCGGTCCTAATCACCAATGTGACTGTAGCCTTAGAAACACTATGGTGTAGTTTCAGTGCATATTATGATTCAAGTAGATGTAAACGTAATTGCTAAAATCTCATGTAAGAGTTGCCATATTGTGATTTTAAAGTTATATTTTAAATTTTTGATTAAAAAAATACCCGATGACACTGCAATGAAGTGTCCTTGTTCAGGCACTTCCCGTTTTACAGTTGTATCTGTGTCTCAGTTGTTTGTATCTGTGTCTCAGTTGTTTGTATCTGTGTCTCAGTTGTTTGTATCTGTGTCTCAGTTGTTTGTATCTGTGTCTCAGTTGTTTGTATCTGTGTCTCAGTTGTTTGTATTGTTTTTTTGTATTGTTTGTATCTGTGTCTCAGTTGTTTGTATCTGTGTCTCAGTTGTTTGTATCTGTGTCTCAGTTGTTTGTATCTGTGTCTCAGTTGTTTGTATCTGTGTCTCAGTTGTTTGTATCTGTGTCTCGGTTGTATCTGTGTCTCGGTTGTATCTGTGTCTCGGTTGTATCTGTGTCTCGGTTGTATCTGTGTCTCGGTTGTATCTGTGTCTCGGTTGTATCTGTGTCTCGGTTGTATCTGTGTCTCGGTTGTATCTGTGTCTCGGTTGTATCTGGTTGTATCTGTCTCGGTTGTATCTGTGTCTCGGTTGTGTCTCGGTTGTATCTGTGTCTCGGTTGTATCTGTGTCTCGGTTTGTATCTGTGTCTCGGTTGTATCTGTATCTGTGTCTCGGTTGTATCTGTGTCTCGGTTGTATCTGTGTCTCGGTTGTATCTGTGTCTCGGTTGTATCTGTGTCTCGGTTGTATCTGTGTCTCGGTTGTATCTGTGTCTCGGTTGTATCTGTGTCTCAGTTGTATCTGTGTCTCAGTTGTGTTGTCACCCTGTCACATGCATCACTGGTTTAGGCTACAAGAGGCCATACTGACATGCATTACACAGGTATCGATCACTGTTTTCAGTGTTCCAGCTCAGAAGAATTATACAACTCCGATGCAGCAGCGAATGCGTAGACAGGAAGTAATTGTAAGACTGGTAGAGATGCACAATGGATGAAAAGAAGGGTAAAACCAGTATATTATGTGAAAAAAGGTTGATTGTTTGCTACACAGTGCTTTAGCAAACTAAATGTCACCCAGTTAGGGTTTGGATCTACTGTGACAGTCAGATCTTACCCACTTTTATATACATGCTGTTTGTGGTGGTATTTCATATGACAGATTTTGTAATTTACTATCTAGTGGCTGTTTAAATCGAATAGCTCTGTGTATCTCTATGTCTGACATACATGTATGCAATTGGCACTTTAAATCATCGCTGAGAAAACTATTGTAAGGTAAGTCATCTAGAGGTTGCATGATTGCCAACTTATCTGCCTCAGAACTCCAGTATTTTTAAACATATAAAAATGTATAGCACGGTTGCCTTACCTTTATGGATGCCCAGTTTTAATCGGGGAACGATACCCTTGAAGCTACTAAAAAGCCTTTTTATTCATTTTTTATTAAGGAAATCAACATTTTCCTATCTGTTTTTCAGTTTTTAGGGAGAGGCTGTGTGAAGGGAGGTGTAACTTGTGATATAATTGGTATCGTTGGCACCACGACTCTTGTTTTTCTGCTGGGTTTCACGTGGTTTTGCCTGTTCACAGTCTTGTCATTAACCTGGCCTTTTTCCCTTTTACTTTGAAACATTTGGCAATCTCTCCCCTTTGTGTGCATGCGCTAGCATTGTAATTGCCGCCTGGATAACATCAGTTAAAGGGCAGACTTTAAACACTGCCTGGCTCCTTCATTTTATTTTTTTTGCCTGAAACAAAGATGTTGATAGCACAAAAAAAAAAATTACTGATCCCTTGCCATGTCGGATATCATTTGAACAAGCTCAAGTCATCTTCAGGAATATCTAATACAGTTTTCCTGGTTGTTCCTGTGATGGGTTGCTTCAGCATGACAATTAAAGGACAGAATGTGTTTGCCTTGGGTTTTAATAGTGACTTTTACCCAAGAGGCTCCAGCTTCCCCATTTACTTAGCAGGGTTCTCCAGTCTGTGATCTAAATGGCCGATTTTCCCTTTCTGTGCTCTGTTCTTGATTTAGAGCGGAGCCTTGTGTGTTTTTGCATTTGTTGTTGGGAAGCTCAGCAGCTTAAAGCGTAACTGAACATGGGACACTGCGTTCACTATATCTGGTTTTCCACAGTACACAGGTTTTTTTTTTGTAAATCTAAACTGCTAAATACCTTTTTCTCATCAGCAGTATTTAGCAGTCTTGTGACTTCTATTGGTGTTTGGTTAAAGCTTGCAGGAGGAGTTTCCATTCTCCTCTGACTGTCTTATGAGGCTCCATGACTCCTAACCCTCTGTCTGGACAGTGCTGATTGCCCCTGTGCTGGTCACTCCCACCCGCCAAAAAAAAAAAAAAAAAAAAACACCAAACTGTGCCCCCAAGGCTCTGTACTATCAGGAGATGGCTTGGGGCTGTGGAAGAAGGGTAGGGTCATAAGCCTTTTTACACAATCCGGAGGATTAACCCCTTGAGTTCAACAGCGAGTATAACAAGCATACTTTACTGCATATACAGACCGATTTTACTGTTGTGGTTTTAGTCCTTTAACCCAAATAAGATTGTATAGTAGCATATGTAAGTATTGAGCCATATGGAAAACAAAAAGCTCAGCTAAACCTTGTGTTTGCTGGCCACATAATCTGAAACTTTTTTCAATTACAGAACCTTGTATTAGAAATGTAGTTTTACATATTAGAAAGGAAATATCAAATTAAGCATTAAAGTGCAAACTGTGTAGGTATTTAAGGATTACATTTGTATATGGATCTGTGAAAGGTTACAAGGTGTCAGGCCTTGGGTTACACATTAATTGGTCCCTGTTGCAGGGGAAGTAGGTAAGGCTGATAATTGGCTATATTTAGCCTAAAATTCCATAAAAAAGATGTAACTTGCTGTATTGATTTTTTTCATTTTTTTCTCTCTTCTCAGACTGTGTATATATTGAGAGCCGAAGACCTAACACTCCATACTTTATATGTAGCATTCAAGATTTCAAACTGGTAAGTTTTTTGTTATTCTGTAAAGTATCAATGTGTTCTTCAGCATGCCAATGTCTACGATGTTCAGCACTTGCACATTTAAACATAAAGTAAACCTAAAAATAGTGGATAATTCTAACGGTAAGGCTGGGTTCACATCTGTGCGCGTTGGGAACGTGCGCTAAATTGTGCGTTTTTCTGACACGCATAGAAACACGCTGCCCTTTGGCGGATGTACCATTAATTCATGCCTCCCCCCACATCTGCGAACATGTTCACCAAACAGTATAGTGCTGCAACACCAAGTGGTTCAGTGCAGTACATATTTTTGGAAAGGAGTCAGGGATTTCTATTCCATATTTCTCGTTGGTGGTGCAGCCCAATAAAATTCCATTTTATGGATAGTTTAATGTTCACTATCATGCTACTTATTGATTGGCTCTGTGTAACCGACTTTAATGCCACCCCTGGTTTAGATGGCTGTTTTGTATGTTATAGAAAAAACAAACGCCTTTACAAATAAAAAAATGAATTTGTTGCAAATAACGCGTAGAAAACCTCCCATGCTTTGTCTCACCTGTAGGTGTGAACCAAGTCTTCACATTTCATATCGATCGGAACTATGAAGTTATGGATCTATCTGTACTTTCCTGTAAAGTTTCCACTTACGGCTATCTATTTTATTTTTATTTTTTTTATTATGTTGGACAGAATGGTTACTGCGGATTCACACTTGCCTAGGTGAATGCAGCATCGGTCCCCTGGCGCCTCTTCATTGAGAATGAAGCCATCGAACATCACCGATGGCTCAGCTTCCCATGCAGAGAGCTGCTGTCTGTCAATCAGCAGCTCTCCTGCTCTGCTCCTGCACGCTCATTGGAGCATAGGTGGGGAGCGGCGGTCTCAGCGGCTCTCTTGAGAGGCTGAGACGGCTATTGGTCCAGGCACCTGGAGGATTCAGAGTCAGGATGACAGGGTGCCTGGACTGACATCAGTAAAGAGCAGATTTCAGACCGCGCTCTGATGAAAACAGGTCACAGGAGTGCAAAACTAATTGCACTGCTGTGACCCATAGGAGAAGCTCAGCCAAACAAGCTCAGGCTAGACTTCTCCTTTAAAGCTAGACACCAGGCATATACAAAAAGTTTTTTTTAATGGAGCTAGGCATTCGTTACTACTTCTATTTCAGTAAATGATTTAATATTACCCTCACCTCTCATTCTAGTATCCCATGTTTCCCAAGTGCTCAGACTACAGACCTTAAACTATTTACATATTCTTACAAAGCAGTTAATGAGCTTTAAAACAAGTCATCCCTGACCACTCTAGCTGCTTGTATTGTGAAGTTCATTCCTTCTCAAAGATCACAACAAAGACTCCAGAGTTTGGTTTTTAGGCCCCATTTACACCTGAACGATTTAATTGGCTTTTTCAGAAGCACTTGAATGCTTGATGGCAGAATTCCATTTTTGAACAAGGAAGAACAAGGGTGGGACTTTAATTGAGGCATTCCATTTTTAGCAATGAGGTCCATTTCTCTCTGAGTGATGTTTTATTGTTTAATCGATTTATTGCGCCAAAGTGGTATGTGGAGCTTCTATGGAAGTTTTGTCACAATAGACTTTGAGACGGCCTTAAGCAATATGAACTCAAAAGCAAACTTTTTTTTATTATATTGCAACTTGCCAGTTCTTGTGGTAGCTGCATTTGTTTTCTTATTTAGGCCTTCTTGTATTGTTACTTTGTGATTTAACCAGTAAGTCTGTAGTTTTTCAACAGAACAAGCTGTTCTGCAGATGATGCAAGCGGGTTGAGAAAAACTATTTAACACTGACAGGGGTTCTTGCAATGATCGGCTCTTATTTATTCACCAGGTGAAGACAGAAAAAAAGCCTAAAAAAAAATACTGCAGCCACCACATGTGGTGTAAGCGGCAGACTATTACATGTTTGGTTTTAGGTTTAATGCAGCTTAAGAAAAAAAAACCAAAGCACGTAATGTTGTGAGTCTTTCAGGTGTCGCACATCTAATAACTGTTTACATCTCCAGTAACCTTCCTTTATATAGCCTTAACCAAAATGCTTACTCTCCTGAAAATGTTTTAGAGCGTTAAAACACATGTACAAATGTGCTAAATGAAACCCACCAGAAACAAAAGCTGAGACTTAAACACCAATCACACCTATGCATGCGTTTTTGTTGCAATATCCAGTGTCATGTTTAAGGCATTACTTCCTAGACATAGACTTCCCTTTGTGTGAACATCGCGCAAAAGTTCACAACCCCTTATTTTAAGTTGTGCCACCTCAAAACGTATGGAACCTAAGCCACTTAGAGTTTGTGCTACAATCTCCTGTTATAATAAGTGATTTGCTCCAGTGTATGTGTTTTGTATGAAATACATGGCTAAATACCTTATTTGATAGCGTTGCTCACGTGACTGGCCACCTCTCTCAATCTGACAGTGGGCGGGGCTGAGAAACCCTCTGACAAAATTAACCAAAATTACCGCCTGTAAACGAAATGTGGCTAAATGCCAGTTACCATGTTTACAAGCTGTTACAGACGCTTCAAATGCCTCTGAACACATTTTTTTTGCTTTCCAAAAAAATGCTTCTAAATTCAACGGACTAGAAATGACTATAAACGACCTTGTGTACATGTACTGATAAGATAAGAGGAGAGTTCAGGGGCAGCTGGAAAAAGAAAAAACACTGAACTGCTCCTAAACCATCCGTTTACCAGCAGCAGTGTACATGAAGCCTAAGGCCCTTTTCCTACGACGTCTCTGGTCTCGGCTTTGCTCAGCAGGCATCACCCCGTTGATCCCCCGCCGAGCAGACAGATGACGGCTCCATCTCTGCACACTGTGCAGGGACAGACCTGTCAGAGAGCCACTCTCCTCTATGGGGGATTGGATGAAGACGGACCGTGGAGTCTTTTTTTCATCCGATCCGCCAGACGGATGGAAAATAGGGTTTCCATCCGTCTAAATTTAGCAGATCGGATATGTCACCGCTGACATCTGCCGCTCCATAGACCTGCATGGATCGTCTGTTCAGGTCCGCCTAAAACCTGAACAGTTCGCCCTTGTGAAAAGGGGCCTAACAGTTTGCTTATAATAGAGGGCTGGCAGGCTGCCAAGATTATTTTCTTAGAGAACCCGTGTCTGTGTTGTGAACTTTGAAAATGAGTTTCTTCACGTTGCTTATAGAAACAGAAATGAATGATAACTTGTTTTAAATGGCTTTCATTACTTGTTTAGAATATGTAAATACTTTAGTGTGCATGCTCTTGACAGAAAACCCCTTTTTAACTTTGTTTCATTCTTTGGCACTTGACACTTCTAAATGTCGGTTTTCTGGGTCCTTGCAACATGTTGTTTCATTCATACACCACAGGAGGGTGAAGCGGTGACGGTTGGCTCATTCTTTGGCCAAAGAACTGTAGGGTTTATGTTGGTACCTAGGGCTGCCTACTACCAAGCTTCAAGTCTGTTTTGCTCATCCTATAGTGAGAATTGTTAACCACTTAAGGACCGCCGCATGTACATTTATGTCGGCAGAATGGCACCGACAGGCACATCAACGTATATATACGTTGGTGCCTTGGGGGGGATCGGGGGTCCGATCGGAACCCCCCCCCCCCCCCGTACATGCGGCGGTCCGCGCGGCTGCAGGAGCAATCCGACAAGTGGGGGG